>VKOC01017075.1:0-111374 GCA_009364415.1 Spea multiplicata
AGAAATCAGTGAGAGGAAAGGTAAAGGTTTTGTGTCATTTACTTTATTTTTATTTGAACATTTATTATTTGCATATGAGTGCGGCCCTCACACTTATACAATTCTGATTAAGTGGCCCACTACAGAAAAAAACTTGGACACCCCTGTACTAGAGTATAATATGTATATAGAGTGTATATTATACCAAAGAATGTACGGTAAGTGCAAGTTTTTATAAACTTGATTGTTTCACAACCAAAGGGCGTTTCATGGGTCAGAGGTTTTGTATACAAGATCGTAAACACTGCCTGCATTTACAACACAAAAACATAGGTTGTTCAGTTAATCCCTTAGCACAGAATAATCTTTTTTTTCTTTCAATTTAAAAAAAAATAGGTTGATCAGGGATTATATCATAAATGTGCGGTAATGCTGATTGTATATTATACACTGACAGGTGCGCTAGAACCATTTGACGTGTGCCCATATGCAATAAACTATTGTTCCCATTGCTTTCAAGTAGTAGAAAAATGTTTAGTTACCACAAACGGAAATATCCTTTATTATCAATACAGTTTTGAAATAATTGCTGCCACAAAAGGGATTAGGGATTATGCTGTTTTGAATACGAACCTAGATGTGAATTGAGCTTCAGACTGGATTCTTTGTTTGGTAATGATAGAACATTTTGTGATGGAAACTTAAGCAGGTAATCAACCATCCTAATTATCTAACTAATAACAGGCATAATAGTTTTAATTAAAAGTAATAATAATACAAGCATTAGGCTTTTCTCAGTGTTGGATTCCGTTATATCTTAGAAGTTCTTTGAATGGATCGGTAAGCAAAGGATCACCAATGGAACCATTGTAATTTCTTCTTTTTATACGTACATTTTGGCAAGAAGGCAGGCCCCTCAAAGGAACAACAAAGAAAATCCATCTTAGCATTTGTTCAAGAGAACAGAATACGTTAGCCTTCCAGAACTTCATCTGTACTTACAGAAGCAATGTCAGAATTCAATATGAACCGTCACTGAGGCAGCACTAATAACAAATCCACCGTGGGCTGTAACTGAACGACATATTGCAGGGAAAATAAAAGTCTACCCACTGAAGAAAAAAAGCCCTCTGGCATTGAAATGGTTAACCATAACGCAACATTATTTTTTTTTTATTTTTGTTTTGTTAAAAAAAATATATATTTTGACCATGCCTGTCAATAGAAGGAGCTATGCCTCAAAGGGGCTACCGCATTAAATGGCAAATGTTATTTTTTCTGACAGGGAAGGGTTTCTCTTCCTTACCTATCAAGGCACTGGAATGGGTTGACCCACTAGGACATTGGTAGTTATATAAATATATCTTTTTGATGAATTAAAAAAAATGTGCATGGCAGACTGTGTTATATAGGTGATTAAATGCAAAAAAGTGGCTTTTAAATAGACATTTTGCAAATTTTGGACTTAATAACACCCCATTAAATCGGACAGCAGAGTGCCAATTCAATGATATCTGTCATTATCTGTCATGTGCTCAGCCAAAGGGAAATTTCTTTTTTTAAAAAGGTCAAATGGTTGGGTACATATTGGCAAACATTATATCAACGATGCTATGTCAATTGTGGGTTTTTTTATCACATAAATTGTCACAAGTGAAAGCAAAACTAACTGTACTCTTGTATCTGAATGTGTTCCTAGACAACAGTCAATCCATTTAAAGTGTCTGACAAGAAGAGGTGTTCCAGGACTTACTGTCATATCATGCCCACTGACTCACTTTGTTGTATGTCACAAAAAGCTGTGAACAAAGTACTCACAATGATAAGTAAATGCCAATATTGAGATAACCTAGTACTTTATTGTAGCTAAAACCTATGTCTTCTCATTAGGAATTTGCATGTGCTTTGGTAATTACATCAAACATTGTTTCTCAGGGCTGTCTTTGTTATGCTTATAAAAGCTAGGTTATATGGGTATATTGTAACACAATAGGTAATACTAAAACCACTGCCACTGTACAATGTATATAAAACTAGAGTGGAGCACTCTTGATCAAAAGCAACAGTAGATCACTCCTGATTTCACTCTCCCTTGTCCCTTACAGTGCACCAAGCGAGGACCTTCATACACAAGGAGTCCTAAGCAGGCACCTTGAGAAGAGAAGGATCCTCACTGTCATTTTCACCTCAGTCCTCTCCTGATTATTTCAATGTTGTAGCTCAGATCAGCTGTTTGATTTCAATCTGATAGCTGTCAATTAGTAGGGTTGAATAAATAGACTGTTTTGGAATAGGTGGTACGTAAATAAACCTCTAGATTTTTAGCTTGTCTGAGCAAGGCCCTCCTCTCCTGCTGCTTCTGTAAGTCTAATAGTTATATTATGTACCACACATAATGTCCTCTTTACCCCTTGTACAGCTCTGCAAAATATGATGGTGCTAAATAAAACAATAAGTAATAACTGTTGCTTGGACATTGTTTAGAACAGAGGCTGACTTTGCATTTGCTGCATAACAACCACTGTACCATACACAGACACAAGCAAACAGAGGGGAGATGGTGACTTACTGTTGGCACAAATGATTCATCCCATAAGATATTTCACTTTACATGCCATGCAGCCAATGGAGGGCTCTAGTGCGTGAGATTGTGTGTTACAGTGAGCAAGTGAGTATATGTTTGTCTGTGAGTGAGAGTGTGTTTCTGTGTGTTACAGTAGGGGGTAGTGGGTAAGTTGTCTTTACATTGGCCAAAAGGTGCCAGCCCTCCCCTACAAGCAGCCAATATTACATATGTACAGGCTTTGCAAATCATATCAAAGAAACACACACATATAGTTCTTTAGTTCATTAATGGTTACGCCATAATAATAAAGGTGAACCCTTTTTGCCACAAGAAAGAGGCAAATCACCTAAAGCAAATTAGGCAAAAAAAGAATGAGCTGCGCCCTTAAAGGCCTGATTTTGGTTGTTTCAAATGAAAAGATCGCAACGAACGCTACATCAGTATTCCAGGTACATGATATGTGATCCACCAGCTAACCTTATGTATACACCAGGTCATTGCTGTTTCAGCAGTACTGTGAATGTCATTCCCCAAAGAGCACCGTGCCATGTCTTTGTATGGAGAACTAAAGGCAAGGCAAAAGACCTCAGATTTAAAGGGGAAGCAGCAGAAAAGTGATTGCATTACTTTACTTCAACAAAAGGGTGCGAATACTGAAGAAATGAACAAGGTGGCAGCAAAACGTATACGAAGACACACAACACAAAGAACCTTCGTGTTCGTCTACTAATCTCCCTGGTCCCTTCCCGATCTAGCCTACCTTATCTACACAGCATTGCAGCGGTTAATGGGAGCGGAAATCCGTAGGTTCGCGTCTGGTTCGCCAATTGGTTAATGCTAGAGGAGGCCCCTGCCGACAACCAGTAGAGACGCGCTTATGGGCATTTAACTCCTGACAGCCTACTCCATAGAGTTTTGTTAGTGTGGAATTATAATATTCATTTTAATATTGCTTAATATGATTATTTGGTGGGCACTAAGTAAGTTTAGTATATATGAAACTTAAAATGTAGAGTTTGGGTGTGGACAGGATTATTTAAATAAAAGAAACAAAGATTGCATATATATATATATATATATATATATATATATATATACACACACGGTATTAGCCTGTATATAGGCCACACTCCCCCCCCACACGTTAGGTCTTTAAAGTGGGGGTGCGGCCTATATACGGGGTTTAGCACAGGGATGTGCAGTTGGTACCGCCTGATGCCCAGGACATGCTTCCAGGCACCGGGCAGGTGTTTTTTTTATGTTTCATTTATTCCTGCTGCGGTTAAGCAGCAGGGTTAGGATCCAGATCCCCCGCAGCACTGCAGGGGACCTGGATCCTCCTTTACGGCAGCCGTGGACGTCTGCGCGATGCGTGTAGACAACTTCCGCTGCCGGTACTGTGCTCCACCATAGAAGCCCAGGCGGAAGTGCTGACAGTGGAGGTTGTCTACGCGTATCGCCCAGACATTCACCGGACGGCCACGCTAGGCACCAGGGAGTCTGGGGGTGCATTGGTAAAGTCGGGGGGGGAGTGGAACTTCTAGGAAGCAGAGAGGCACTTCTAGGGGCGTAAAGCATATCTGGGGGGGCAAGTAGGCATTTCTAGGAGGCATAAAGCATATCTGGGGCAGAGTGGCATATCAGGGGTTATAAAGCATGTCTGGGGCAGAGTGGCATAACAGGGGTTATAAAGCAAATCTGGGTCACAGAGTGGCATATCTGGGGCAGAGGGGCATATCTATAAGTAAGGTGCATTATGAATTAAGGGGGGACCTTAAAATGGCTATTGATTTTCTATTTGTATAAAATATATGCTGACAAACTGTATAATAGATACAAAAATCTTTAGAATACATGTATTCCTGTTCATTAGATACAATATTGTTTTACCATTCCACGTGTATTTTTTCTTTAAAAATATTTTTTTCTTTAAAATAGCACCAAACTTTAAGGGTGCAGCCTATATTCCAGCCAATACGGTATACACATACACAGTTTACACACATACATACAGTGACTTACCTAGCGCATTTGGCACCTGGGGAGGATCATATATTTAGTACCCCCACACTTAAAAATGTATAAACAACCATCAGGGCCGGCCGAAGACTTAACGCCGCCTGGGGCGAAGTTTAAAATGTCGCCCCCCCCCCGCCGACGCCTGGGGGGGGCGGCATTTTAAACTTCGCCGACGCCATTATCTAACCCCCCCCGGTACTTACCTTTAAAGAGTCCTGCGGCGAATCTTCCTGCTCTGCCACGGTGCCGGCTTGTAATGCTGAGCGCCGGAAATTGACGCCACTTCCGGCGCTCAGTATTACAAGCCGTCACCGAGACCAAATAGGGAGACTCGCCGCAGAGGAGAGAGGGGAGCCGAGCGGGTAAGCGAAAACCACTCGGCGCCCCTCTCTCTCTCCTCCGCTTCAAAAAAAAAAACCCTTCTAAAGTGCCGCCTGGGGCAATTACCCCAGTCGGCTCCATTGTAGGGCCGGCCCTGACAACCATACTCACGCTCTCTTGCCCACTCACACTCTTACACACGCGACTTCTCCATGAACCAGGCCTCCCGGTGCACTGCTGTAAACTCTCTCCCGTGAATTGAGGAACCGGAAAAGGCCGTCCCTGAGGCTCAGCCCATTTGCAGACGTACTCTGAAAGGCATAGCTCACAGAGAATCAGATGAAGAAAGAAGACATGGGGAGAAGCAGAAGACGCAGGTGAAGAGGGAAGTGAAGATGGGTGCCTTGATGAGTTGCACCCTGGGGCGGACTTCTCCCCCCTAAGTATGACACTATAATTACCCTACATCGCAGTGGAAGGACTACAGGCAGGGGCCTAATTAGAAATCACAGGGCCCTGGTGTAAAAATTGCCCCTGGGCCCCCAACCTCGCCAAGCAACAGTGGGAAACCTTTGCCCTCAGCAGCTTATCAGTGCCATTTTTGCCCCTAGAATAGCAACTAAGTTTTAAAGCAAATATACTTCAAGCAATCACACTGATAAAATATGTAAAATAGAAAGGGTAAAGGCGCTAGAAAGATAATAAGTCTTTAAATCTTGGTTTAAATAGTCTTTCTATGATAAAAGGTTTTGTAGATATACAGCTGCAGACCACTTGCCAAGGATTCCTCTTCTTGGCTGGATAGTAGAACAGTAGTCACTTTTGCCTAACAGCAGGTTTCCTCAGGGTGTGAAAAAAAATTTTCACACCCTGAGGAAACCTGCTGTTAGGCGAAACACGTTGTGTGTTATTTTATAAATTTTACTAGGTTTTATTACCAGCTTGAATAAATATTTTTTTTCTAAAAATAAGTTATTCTTGCTCCTGGACTTGTTTTTATTTCTTTATATATTTTGTCCGGAAAAACCATCTACTACCACTATATCCTTGGTGGGGATCATACCACCTAAGCGCAAAGGAGTGAGCAATTCCAACATTGCTCACCAAAAAGTAAGTATAACTGACACCATATCCTACTTTTAATTGTACCTTTTATATGGAAAGCACTATGTCTGCCTTCTTTTCATAATCTCGCATGTACATCACGTTCCAAAAAGTCATCAAAAGAACCGTAAGAGTACGACACAAGAATATCCCTAGGTGAGGATCATGTCGCCCAAGCGCATATTTGGGGGCTAATCATTAAGCCCCCATAAATTGTGAGTACCATAATTTGTCTTTTTATTTAATCTGCTTGATAAAACATACTACACCATTGTGCTTTTCTGTCTTTTTTTATAACCACTATCCGTGTGAAGCGCAACCACTACCCCCCCCTCGTGACTACTGATAAAATGTGTGTTTTAAGTGTCTTTACAGTCCATACTGCAGGGGGTTAACTAATCATCAGGGCAGGTCTTAATACTTTACATATGTAGGTTAGCAGCATGTAGCACATATATATGTCCTTGGAAAATGGCTGACGTGGCAACCCCAGTTACCAGTAATGTCCACACTGAAATAACAAACAGAACAATTATGAGGTTTATGTTTTCTGACAGACAACTTATTGATGCCAAGCATTGATATTTGAAAAAAATCAAGAGTGGGCAAACAAAGGCCAAACTACAATGACTCAGTCGCATAGCTTCATGGGGTGCGATTGGTTTTGTTGATGGCAACGTAATTTGTAACTGCCCCAACCTTGTGTAAATGTTACAAATACATTTTCGGTTTAATGCTTGAAGGTTTAGTTCCACAAACTCACACTTGGATTATGACAAACGCATGAATAACTCAAGGCTTTAGATGTACAGCAACAATGAACCCTTTACTTACGCAAAACAACAACACTTGAGAAGAGTGTTTAAAGCTATGCTCAAAATTGTTTCCTTTTCTACAAATATCCTGACCTTAATGTGTAAAAACAACCTATTGGGTTTTAAATGTGAAAACCAGTGAAAGAACAATGATACATACACATACTGTATACACATACGCACACACACATATATATATATATATACACATATATACACATATATATATAAATTATATATAATATATATATTATATATATATATACATATACATATATAGACACATATACACACACACACCACTCAGCCAAAAGCGTGGAAATTAATTACACATGATCTTGGTATCATGGCACCTGTCAGTGGGTGGGATATATTAGGCAGCAAGTGAACATTTCGTCCTCAAATCTGATGTGTTAGAAACAGGAAAAATGGGCAAGTGTAAGAATATGAGCGACTTTCACAAGGGCCAAATTGTGATGGCTAGACAACTGGGTCCGAGCATCTCCAAAACTGCAACTCTTATGGGGTGCTCCTGGGCTGCAGCGGTCATCACCTATCAAAAGCGGTCTAAGAAAGGAAAAGCAGTGATCCAGCGGCAGGGCCATGGGCGGCCAATGCTCACTGATGCACGTGGGGTGAAGGTTGGCTTCACATGATGAAGAATGCATATTAAAGCACTTACACATTATTGTTGGGGGTGTATGGTGCACTGGAGTGCCTTTAACTATATAATACGAAGGACTTCTCCTGGAAATTGCCTTCCCACTGAGCTGTGAAATCAAACTGATTTTTGCAGCCCACATTTCCACTGCGTGATGTATTGAAGCAGAGAGAAAATGTGGTGTCAAATTCCAGCATTCAGATTCAATGCATTGCAAGGTGAGGTAGGTGGATGGTCCTGCCTCTAGCCATCCCCATACCTGGGAACTGCTGGGTGAGTCAAGACCCGAATCCTCTGGGTCGCGAGCGCGGGGTCCTGAACGCCCCGCTCCCCGCCCATTTTTTCCTTTACATGGGGTGTTCCCCCCCCCCCGACGTCAGCGGGAACACCCACCGAGATCAGTGTGCAGTCCTAGCCGTGTCCCGTAAGGGAAGGCTCCAGGTAACCGAAGCCGAGAAGTTCCCAGGTATGGCCATCCTTACCTAAATAGCCATGACAAAATGGTCTTGCCCCCATTGCAGGATACGGGTGGACGGTCCCGCTGATGTTGCGAATGGGCACGCTGATGTCACACACCATTTTTGGAGGGGAAGTGGGCAGGGAGTGGGGTGTGCTGCAACACCACTCCCACGACCCGGAGTATACATATGCTCCTTGTTATGAATCTACATTATCTTATACTAAGATAAGTAGGAATAGGTTGTTTACTGTACAGTACCTGGATATGATTTAGAGGTAACCTACTGATTATAGCACAGGACGTTTTATTAGCAGCAAACAGGTAAAGTAGATGAAGCCAAATTGCCTGAAACCATAAAGGACAACTCTTCATGAATTGGAAAGAGATTTCTTATGTGGATATTTTGATAGGAACTGATCCAATAGTGATACAAATGAAATCTTTATGTTTGTTTACTTAGCGTGTTTGTACAGTGCCTGTTCTAAAGAGGCTTTGGACATTTTGCAATATAAATAGACAAAGCTGACCTTAAACCAAATTATGTAGGTCGGCCAAGATATTAGCAAACACCATATCTTCAACAATTGCTCTTTTCAGGGGCAAATGGGCCATCTACCCCAGGGCCCATGGTAACAAAGGGCCCCCACTTGCTGCAGTGTAATTTATATATTTTTCTGCACTTTGCAGGATGAACGCATTACTTGGTGCACTGTGTAATCTTGAAGCCTGGGTGGGGGCCTGCTTGATGCATGGGGGCCCAATTCTGCAGCAAAGTATATGCAGAAAATACACTCCAATGTGAAAACATAATCAGTAATTCCTACTTTCTGTCATGCAACAGGATCTGTCAGTAAGAAGCACCTGCTGTAGTGAATAAGTGGAGGCTGTATGGCAACATACTTGTAAATAAGGAAAGAGCAAGGGTCAGAGTTCCTGTGCCAGGACCCATCAGCCAGGAAGCTGCAGAACAAGAGATAGTGTCCAGGTGGCAACATCTATGTTTATGGAAGTTACTGTGTACGTATTTATGTGTGGATATCTCTCTACGAATGGATATGGTTGTGCCTATTAAGCATATATGTGTGTGTTTTTGTAAGCGTGTATGTTCATTATGCCTTTCTGTACATATCATCAGTTTAGCAAAACAAGATCAGAAGCCGTTTCCAAGGCAAATGTAAAGATTTATTTTTATACGGTCTTTTGTGTGAATTATACCAGAGTTATAGAAGGAAATAAAGTAATCCTGCTGAGCAGCCAATAACCCACTATGTGGGTGGATGTGTGTGCATTTATTATACACATATACACATACATACATACATACATACACACACACACTACTGCTTGCCCTCTTCACTCCCATCCCCAGCGCTGCCCCTAAAATATCTAGCCACACTCCCCAAATCTCCCCTTCCTCTGCAAGCGACTAGCCCCATCTCCATTCAAAGGCACTCCTACAGAAGAATGAAAGCTCTGGGTAGCCTACACAGTTATATTCATGTCTCAGCCATCACCCAACATATTCCTGATTAAAAAGCACATTCAAACCTTCAACTGGCTACCCATGATAATAGATAAACCAAACAATGAGTGTACATATAAGTATGGTATCCAAATGCTTCGAACCCATATATAAATAAGGTAGTTACCGGAGATAATCAAGCCTGTCTATTACCGGACATCGACCTGCGCTGCAGCGCCGGCTGTTAACAACCTTGCGATATGGAACGCTGACAAAGTGTAACCCAAATAACTAAGTAGAGGAGTACATCAGTGCAGACAAGGCTAAGGAGATAACCCGACCCACGTTTCACCCAGACCAATTTGTCAAAGGCTAAACAATGCCATATTGGCGTGAATGTTAAAACAAATAAAAATATATGGGAGGGACTAATCATGGTCTATCAAAAACAGGGGAGTTGACATCATATATGAGCACAAAGGCCTAAAAGGAGAAGCGTAGCCGAAACCACCAGTCAGTATCATGGACATGGTGGAAAGGTCCCAGATGGGATGACAACATTAGACACATAAGATCGTCCAGTTTCTTTGTAGAATGGTCTTGGCCTATGCATCGAATAGATTGAGGGCAATCATCCGGCTTCAATTTTTGTGTAAAGATTTCTTTTGTTTAAAGCTTTATAGTATGCTTTCTTGAGACATTTGGTCATCTATCTTCAAGATTTAAACATGTCACTTAGAACGTCAACCTCCTTTTGGAACAAGTTCAAGGAAGAACAAAAGAACAATTACATCTAGCTCTAAGGTATTATCCACAGGGGCTGCTATACTTCAACCAGATCGGATGGTAACTGTCCCATGCAAGAAGACTGTTAGTAGCAGTTGGCTTGCGTAAGTTTGTTTGCAGTTTACCTTCAAAGTTAATGAAGAAACATAAACCCCCCAAAAAGTTATTTTGTATTACATTAGTGAGCCAGTCCGATATTATTATCATTTAGAACTTAGTCATGGAAAAGAGACACTGAGTCTTCCCACACAAACAAATACGTCCATAGCGCATCCATGTTTTAATAAATTGTGTAAAATGTGTCATGTTCTCATTTTAAAGAAAGGCTTCCTACGATGCCAAGTAGAAATTGGCATAACTGGCGGCACAGCATGTATCCATTGCCGTGCACCTAGTTTGCCTATAATATCTCTACTTCAAGACCCCAGAGGGAACAGAGGGACCCAGAGGGAACAGTCATATTCTCAAGTTTCTGAGTAGCATGAGTAGTGTCCTTCACATCTGATTCAACAATAGGCCATAAAATTCCATTTAAAACTAGGGATGCACCGATACCATTTTTCAGACCAAATACAAGTACCAATACTTTTTGTCAGGTACTCACCGATACCAATTACTAATACTTGGAGGCAGCATCAGGAGGCAGGCAAAATGGAGGCGGGCAAAATGGAGCGACACTGACATTCTGAGATCAGTCAGCGAATCAGCATTGGTATAGGAGCTGGGTGGCCAGCGAGTGGCACTTGACTGACACTTACTGCGGCAGCGTACGCTCGCTCAGTGATCCAGTATCGGCATCAGTGCATCCCTTCTAAAAACATACTCATATTCTGTGTAATACAGTTGTTCCCTAAAACAATCGGTCTTCCAGGGGGTTAGCTGGAGATTTGTGAATCTTAGGAAGACTGTCCAGTCATTTAGGAGTTGGCTGGACACATCTCCTGGTCCGTGATTTGTTTACTGTCAATCATCTCCAGTGCTGGCTCAGTGAACATTGTGTGCACACGTAGAAAGGTCTCCAACTGATTTCAATAAGAGTGCTTTCCTGTCACTGTTTTTTTGTGTGAATGCAGTGTTTCCGAAACATGGGCTATTTAGATAATCAAGGTGGTGTCACCCTGTAGCATTTTTTAAATACATTTCAGAAGATTCAGGCAAATAGCAACTGTGCTTACAGTGTATAATGCTTTATTTATTTTTACATTTCTGCTCATGTTATTTAAAGGGATGCTGCAGCCATTATATGCACTTTAATACTGACCACCTGGCTTCAAATGTCACAGTAATGTGTATATAAAACAGCAGACATGTGTTAAACATGTAATTAACTAACTTGATTACTTACTCATATACAGTAAAAGGTCACAATGTCACTTAAAAAGTCTTGGTAAAGCCCTGTGCCCCAAGCCATGCCTCTGACCCTTAAAACAAATGTGTTCCTCTATCGAGGTACCTGAAATGTTGGGAAGTAGCATACAAACTTTTTTTATTTCACTGCATCTTTCTGTAACACAATACTATATTTGAAGCCTACTGTAGCACAGGGAGATTATTAAACCATGATTTGTGGATTTTAAAGTAAAAATAAATTCATGTTAATTTAGGTGCAGGCACCTGACTGCACTGACCTGGATGAGATTGTGAAAGGGCCCTTGCGAGTCTTGCATGACCATAGGGATGTGTCACCTTTACTTAACAAAATGAGCATTTGATTGGTTAGACAATGTGTTCTGAGGCTGCAAATGTGTTTGTTACTTGGCTTTTGTAAAGGTATCATTTACACTGTTACATCCACTTATCTCCCATTGTACAGCAGCAGCTCAACACTGCCAGACTCATAATAGCAACCATACAAAGGCATTATGTTCTCAAGAGGAGAAAAATTCACCAGGTCATGCTCAGCCAGCAGTAACAAAGCAAATGCATGCCTCATTGTGAGTCTCACATCTGTGCTGAGCAGTGCTGCTGAAATCGATGGCTTGCTGCTGCTTAGAATGCGTATTATGAGAGCAGTTACTTGAAGTGAAAAGTCAAGGTAGCATAGTACAAAAGACTGTGGAACTAAGGGACTCCTATCATATGTAATCATCCCGTCTACATTTGCAATGAAGAGGTGGAAGTTTACCTATGCTAGATGGAGCCTACCACTTACTGGGATGCACAGTTAGAAAAGGCACATAAATCCAATATATAGCCTTGGGAGCCAGAAAAGATGCACATAGACATAGAATGCCACAGTAGATAATGGCCTAACTAGCCTGCCCTTTTCACATCTGCTGTATAGCATCACATTTAGTAGTAAACAATGAGATGTTCTACTCCAAAGCTTTAGTTATTTTATCTGTTTATCTTTTTATGATTGACAAGTTCAAATTCAAAGTTTTAAATAGAGAAATATTTACACTGGCTTTTCCGATTGGATTGTTTTATCCCGTACGCTTTACAAAAGAATGAAAAAATAGAGGACTTTATTTATTACCATTGCTACTCTATATGATATTAATTGCTTATAAACATCTGGAGTTCAGCTAATTGGTCAACCCCAAAGTTTAGCTCAAGGGTAAATACAATCCCCACTTTTCAAGCATCTGGTCAGTGCTATTATTATATGGATTATAATTTCCATTATCACGCATCAGAATATTGTATATCATTGTATACTTGAGTAGAGTGCAGAAGGGCCTCGTTAATTGCATCTAGTCTGTCCATTTTCTACCAATTGTTTAATTTGAAATGTAATTTCATACCTTCTAAATGGTCAAAGGGACATATTTGCCTTAGGGGCAACCATCTTTGTGCCTATAAGTGGAAGCCCACCTTGGATGACATCACTTTGGACTGCTGTCAATAGGTGTAAATTAAGTACACAGTCCAATCAGCTTACTGGAACTGCTAATACGAGGCAACCATATTTACATTTACGAAATCACTCTGAATTAACGGTCAACACCAGAACACAATTTGGCACCAAATGTCAGCTTTCAGTGAATTGCTATACTTTTACTGATCCAACGCCATAACTGTCTATGTATCAAAACATATTTTTACTAACAGTCACATCACAAACACCAATGACATTTTCCAGTGCCAACATAGTGAAGCCCATGTCAGTCATCATTAGCGCAACAGTTCTGAATTCTCAGATATTATCAGATTTCTGTGATTGAGTTACAGGGGCAAGCTCCATACACTTAAGTGAAGCCACCAGCAACTGTAGAAGCCAAAGAGCATCCTGTGGTTACTCTGCCAACACAATGAATGGTAATGTGTGAGAATATCAGCATACACACAGTTACGTGACTCCCCAGTGGGATGCGTCCCCATAGCACACATACACTGTGACCAACAGGAATATATTTAGTTTAGCAGGAGTTGAAAGAAGCCCCCTCCTCCATCAATTAAGACTCTTAATCTCATAAGCAGTATGAAGGAGGGAAATAAAGGTGTGAGCTGCTCTGGATTTGCTTGATAATGGGATGCAAAACATGCAAATGAAGCCAGATATTCTTTACTTGGAAAATGGAGGGTATAAACGGCACAAATAGTGCAACAGCAGGCCTCTTATTAAATGGATTAATTAACCTCCTGGCGTCGGAGGAAACAGCGGCATATTGTTCTGATGTGCTAAAAAAAGGGTTCATCATATTCATTTGCAGCTGTCGGGAATAGATGTTTAAAATGCATTTAAAGGAATTAATACACTAAAATTTAAATTGATTTATCTTTGCATAACATGAGCTTTCCTATCCTAAATTGGGTATATTTTCATATTTTCTGTGGGAATTTCCATAAAGCTACTGAAACTCACTTCCTGACCATTTTCCCATAAGCCATTAAGCAGTCCAGTAAATGTATAACAGTGACAGGCAACTACTGCGAGTTGACTCAGACAGCGCTAACATATTCAGCATGCTGTACAATGGGCAAAGAGGACATAAGTTGTCAATGGTTTACGAAGGATCTTGTTTGAAAAAGAAAAAGACACACAACCAGGAGCTTTCACACAGCAAAGCTATTTTTTATTGGGCATTTAAAGGGGTTTAAGGAAGCAGATCCAGATTGCAATAGCATGTGCTGAAAATCTATTTTTACCCTTTTCTGCAGCATAAGTTGCCACCTAATAATTAAGTATAGCTTGAGTAGCGCTTTTTTATTCAACTTGGGAGTCCATAAGTCTGCCTACTATCTTAGTATTACAAAACGGTGTTTCTGCAACTGTAGAAACTTTACCACTATCAACGTATTTTTTCCTTTAAATTCATCTTTCACATAACAGTATCATGCATTATTGATTTTTCGAAAGTGGTCAATCCAACACATTTAGTTTCATTGCATAAATTTCGGATTTTTGTTTGCTTGCGATACTGTTGAACTATTAAAACATGATTAGAAAACTACATACTTCAAAATGTGTTGGTATTTATTTAAACCAATTTGCCATTTGATTGGAAAATGGAAATCTGTCCAACTACTTGCATTCAGGGTGTCAAAAGTAGTTAGTATATTGTTCCCCTTTAAGACTTTCGGCCCTAATTTTAAGACTTGGTTATGCTAACAAACCTCTTAGTCCACTAAGCACTGAGACTTAATCTCCCTAAAATGTAATCCTTTTAAAAAAGAACTAAGCAGATCAAGGAGTGAGTCACAAGAAAATAAGTGAGTATTGTTTTAGAAATGCACAGAACACAAGTGAAGAGAGGAAAAAAAAAAAAAGATCCAGAGTAGATGAGGTAGAAATTGTCTACACAGTTGCCATATCTTATAGATGAACTCTAAAAAAAAGATTTAAAAAATATACCGTATTTGCTCGATTATAAGACAAGGTTTTTTTCAGAGCAAATACCTGTGCCCTTAAGGGGTTAAAGATTGATATGTAAAATTGTACTTTGCAACATCAGAGAGACTGGCAGCGCAACAACCTACATACAGTAGGTATCATCCTATGCACTAATAACCAGTCAAAGCAAAAAAAAAAGGTAAAAAAAATGTACTGTAATTTCAATCCCTTAATGACAAATGACATGCTAGGCACATCACGAAAAAAAAGCCATTTAGCAACACCAAAAACTGCAGAGGCCCAGTGAGATCACTCCCTGGAGCAACGACCTGCGCCATATACAATGTGGCGGCGGCTGTCTGCTTTAAAAGGGGCATTCCATGACACTGAAAACCTACCCTAGGTAGCACTGCAATTGCTCAGAGATTCCTGACACTCCAACACCATACACACAAAACACTGGTGATAATACCATACACCTACACCCCCCCCCCCCACATGCTGACACCATACACTAACACACACGCATGCTAACACTATACACCAACATATACTTAAACACTCTAACACCATACAGTAACAGGCACACATGACAACATCATATGGTCACAAATGCTAACAACTTGAAATAACACACATACACACTAGCGGCATACACTTATGCACACACATGCTAACACCATACACTAATACACAAATACTCTAACACTATATGCTGACACACATCATATGCTCATACACACTAACACCACCTGTTATGCACACAGCATCCAATGCACACACACTGATACTAGCACTGTACATATACATACTGATTCTAACGTTACAGTTCACACACATAGATACACTACTCGCCTCCCCCTCACCTAATGGAGAACTGTCTCCAGCTTCCATGTTGCTGTCGGTCTACTACTGTGGGGTCACATAATGCACATTATGTGACCTCGCTGAATGCCTAGCTTAACAAGCGTCTGGGTGCAGTCCACCACAGCGTGCCCCTGCAGCAAAGCAGGGGTACCCAGCTTCCCTGCTCTTGAAAGAGTATGGAGGCTTAGCCCAACCCTTACGGAAAATTACTGCAGTTTTTTCTGAAGTAATACTGCAGTTTTTTGGACATGAAAAAACTGCAATACTGCACTTTTACTGCACTTTTTTATATTGCAAACCTACAGTTGTACTTCAATGTACTACAGCTTTATTGCATTTGTACTTCTGTACAAAAATAACTGCAGTACAACTGCAGTACAGTGAAGTACAAATGCAGTAAAACTGCAGTAAATGTGCAGCTTCCACACTGCCCCTAAATAAAACTCAACACAGACGAACCCCAAAAGGTAATTCCCTACATCATTATAATAAGAAAAGTAAACCTTTTGGGGAAACATATAGAAAATTAAATTGTACATAAAAATAAGAATGTCCCAATTTATAAATAAAACTTAATTTTTAATCGGAGGTTTTGAAATATAACCCCTCCATGACTGACCTCTGCCAAAAATCATAATTACATTAAGATTATGGGGGGGGCGGTTGTGGCAGCGTGTGGGTAACTGTGACTTCATTGACAGATCTCTGCATTTTAGCATTGATCAGAAATGTGCTTCTTGCATCATGGCTAGTTAATAACATAATAGATTGGCTAGCAGCATGCATGATATCAGAATTCTTAACATTTTATTTTATATTCAGTTGCTTTGCCAATGACATAGTTAGAAGGGTTTAAAGGCTGGATTAAATAAAAAAAGAAGAAAAAACATTCAATGTTATCACATACTGTATGTACAAATAAAATATAAAAATAGTACAGCTATAGCAAGTGACAGCTATGTAAAATGTGTAAAATGAATAAATCAATGAGATTCATTTTACTAACATCTGATTGATCAATTCTGTTTTACGGTACTTTTCTGCAATTTAATCTGGTTAGTTAGACTGATTTTCTAACTAACTAAAGTGAAAATTGAACATTATAAAAAGACAAAATAATTAGTTGATGGAACCTGGCTATCTGTACCACTATTAACCAACTTAAATTTGACTGGCATAATATGGTCATTCTTTAATAGGCCATGTGTGGGGATTACATCATATATGATAGAAGACAGCTCATGTTCCATGAAATCGCACATATGTTAATATAATTGTAATATAATAATGTACAGCCCACAGTGAGGAGGCTGTCCTTTTATATAGAAGTCCTAGGCAATTGCCTAGCGTGCCACCCTCTGGGGGAGCACCACTGTTGTATGTACACCCACAGTGAAGGCATGGCGGAACCTTAAGGCTAGCCATGTATATTAATGATTAATGCTACATGTTTTAATTATACTTGGACAACGTTATTAAGGTTACCTTTATAAATTGGCTGGAAAGTGTTAAATATTAGGGCAGTATGTTGGAACATTCCGTAGTGACAGTTAATCAGCGTTGCTTTCTACATGGTCCATTATATCGTTTCTCTAATGGTCTTTTTCATACAGTAGTAGGATATCTTGTCACTGACATCTGTGGCCACTGTCCTCACACTAGAGAGCATGATCACCAAACACAGAAAAGTTGTCTACCATGGACCTTGTTGACCTAGGCTTTTATACACCACCATCCTGGGACCCCAATAACCCAATAGGAGGGCGAAGGATGTCTACAGAGTTAATGCACTAATGGTCTGTCAGAGGAGCAATGAGGTCTCTGCTATGGATCGCACTGTACCTCTGTTCTCTTCTTGCAGGTCTGTTTTTGCTATTCACAGTAACACACATAATTGCATCAAACAGTAACATGGACATTAGTGCAGACCCTATTGTTATTATCTAACTATATAAAATCCATTCCAAATATGGCACACATGGCATGGAGTCACCAGCACATAAAAACATAAAAGGATTAAAAAACGACTATATGTTTTATGCAACTCATAGATTATTCAAACATCATTGATCATAAAACTAATATGAATGCTGTATTAAGAACTGCATCAAACAGATTTAAACAGATCCAGGATATGTACATTTTCGGTATAAATGGTGCAATCTGACTGGTAAGATGCTGTAGATTAATGCACTACAAAGGGATAAAAAATGTAATGCAAGCAGTGCACAGTGCACAAGATAATGCAAACAGTAAGTTTACTGTTTTTATCTTTATCTTCTAAAAAATGACAACTAGGGGAAAATGAATTGTGTGTTCTGCACTATGGGAAGGTCTGCAGGGTATGGCCTTAAAAACTAAATGGGTTTAAACAACATTTTAGACGGCTCTTACAATCAAATCTCTTGTCTACCTGGCTTATTTAATCATCCTCAATGCATGCGATCCTATTGGTGTTTTCAGCATTAAAAAGCCTTTACGTTTATATAACTCCACTAATGAGAACATTCTGCAAACATGAAAACTGTTTTATCTGTTCTAGCGTATACCCTAGGAGGTCTGATCAGCACTCTGCCAGTGTATTGTATAACTCATTGCAGCAATTATCTTTTTTTTTAAAAAAGATCTTAGCTTGAAATAACCATAGATGGCATTTATATGTACCTGACTTCATCCCTTCATATTAACATGACACACAATGTAGCAAGTTAATTTGCCTCAGGATTAAAAGGCAGTCAGCAACATCCTTGTCCCAGTTATGCAGTCCAGAGCTGCTCTACGCCATGACTTATAATCAAAGCTGTGTAACTGCACTGAGTTAGGCATTGATTACTATGGGATTCTGAAATGCGACTCGGGAGATAGTGCTTCATCAGTTCAACTGCGTTTACATATTATGTATGCTGCAAAACATAAAGGAGTAACTTAAAAGGAAAGCTTTGTATCAAAATGTCAGGTTACAGCAAGGGCATTATAAACAACGTTACTAAGCAAAAACATAGGTGTTTTTTATGAGCAGATGCAGCCATTGATTAACAGTCAAAGCAGAAGGATATTGATTTTCAATGTACTATATTTGTCCATCGTATATTCCTGTTGTGATCCTAGTTCCCCCCAAAGGAGAGTAAGATGTGTCCTTTTCTTACTAATCCTATCTACACCACAAAATGACAGCGTGTAGTAAGGAACACCCAACTAGTCATCGTTCTTACGAGATAAAACCCCTCAGAATGTACTGCTATGTCCAAAGGGAAATCATAGAAATGGTACATCCTAAGTATTTTGCACTTTTACCCACAAGTACACAGAAGATGAGGCTGTTTACTAGCAGTCCGAAGCGTCTACTGTTCAGCAAGCGCCAGCATCACTGGCTTCTTGTTGACGGATAATATTTAATGCTGTGCCGGTTGCTTAGAAAAAGACTTTTATTGAGTAGTTAAGGTGACAGAAGGTCTACCAAGACCCTGCTATGATCACTGTATGAGCAGCTGCAATGGGATCAAGTTAAGAAGAGGGAGAAATGCATTCTTGGAAAGAAATAAAAAGTATTACATTTAAAAAAAAAAACAACTTGACTGATCATAAAACTAACATGGTGACTCAAGTGATAACACACGTCCCACAAAAGTAACTCCACTAGCTATTAATAAAAATAATAATAACGTAAAAAACCATTAAAAAAATACATAAGTGGGGTATTATTATGATCAGGAGTTGTTGCAGAACATTGTTTTTTTTTTTAAGTGGCATTTAACCAGAGGAAGAAAGAGAGGAAGTCCCCCCCCCATTTTTTTCCTAATACTAAACGATGGACTATAATAAACATTCTATCTAAAGAAACACTATCTGTCATTAGGATAAAGACTAGATTGTAAGCTGACAAGAACAGGGCACTATTTTACTTTTGTACCCGTTTGTTATTGTGTTATGAAATCTGCTTGTGCTATATAAGTTAATGTAATGTAATTATTTATGTGGGTACGCCAATTGTGATAAAAGGGAATCATGATTGAAGAAACGTAGTAAAAATGGCAAAAAAAGCTTGATTCACTATCAAAATAAAAAAAAACATGGCCATGAAGAGGTTAAAAAGGTCTATATGGTTTATGCAACTCATAGATTATCAGTGTTCCACATGCCAACCAAACAAAACATAAAACGCTGTTCCTTTGCATCTGATGTCTGAAGCACCATTACAGGAACACTCAAGCTTCTCTTAGCTCAACTCAAATACCATAAGAGGAATATGAAGGAAGGTTGTTTAATCTATTATCTTCTGAACATCGGTGGTGTTAGCACCATTGTTCTGAGTTTATTTTAATGTAATCAATATTTTAAATTACATTCTACTCTTGTTTATTCCATACATTTCAAAACACCTTCATTTTATTTATTTTTTTGCAAAGCTCCCTTCCTCTCCCATATACTACCCTGTATTCTTTTCTACTGCCCTGTGCCCATTCTTTCCTCCAATCCCTTTTTCTTATGCTACTGAATTCAGATCGCATCTCTCCTTTTCATTTTTGAATGCCCCTGTTTTTACCAGCATGCACATTACACATGAGATTGATGTGTGTTACTTGTGTGTCATACCTCTGCCACTCTACATTACCGTCAAACCTTGTTTCATTGACATAAGGTATGCCACTTTTTGACTGCTTGTAGTTGTATACAGTGGAGGATTTTTGTCATTTTTGACCAGCCATAAGCATACAGATTTTTGCTTTTTTTAACTTAATAGCAGGATGGTTTCACTACTTTTAATTATTGTGATCATATAGAAACATGGGATAAAAATGGAGCCAACAGTAAACACCTCTTAGCAGAAATATACTTCTCTACTGACTATTGTTTTGCAGACTTCAGAAAAATTAGTGGCAGAATAGTGAGATAAAACAATATTTTAAATCTCCTTAAACCTTATGCAAGATCAAAAGGAAACATGTTTGGAAAGAAATAGATTTTTATGACATTTTTTTTCTTTTCTTTTTTTTAACGAAATGTTCATGATATTTAGGTACCCATTTCCATCTAGTTGCCTTGGTACAGATTAAATTGGCTTTATTGTATAACATATTTTCTTTCCTATTCTAGTTATGAAAAAATGCCTAAAATATTAAAATACACAAAGCATGATACCGCGCAGGATAATAGTATAGTTGAATAATATCTGATTTATAGGATGGAACGTTTAAAGGAGAAAGAGGAATTGAAGAATCTAAGCCACACATACATATTGGGAAGTCAGTATGATCTTTTTTTTTAGGAGTTCTGCCCACAGATTAGTGAATAATATTTGGTTCTAACAATAAGAGTTTTCAAAGACATGACCCACTGTCTCAGCAGTTTGTCACATTAGACCCAAGAAAACTTTTATAAGTGGAGTGCAAGCGGAGATGTGTAGACACAAAGAAGACACAAACGTCGATTTGGATAAAGGACCATGATATGGCCCGAAACGTTGATTTGATTTTTTCTTATCATGTTGCTTGTTTGTTAAATAAAGTATTATTTAGAGACCCATGAGTGCAAATCTCCATTTCTAGACTTTTTTTTGCATCTAGCGGGAGCTGCATCCGGGCAAATAGTTATTATTGATTTTAGAAAACTGACTGCAAGCCTTGCGGACTTTGTATGTACTTGCATATTATATATCTAAATATTTTAGAAAGAACAGGTCCACTTTAAGTGAAAAAACATGGGAATATATTTTCCATCACAGATTTCCATGAGTCAGAGGGTCCCTCATGGGCGATTAAGACTGAGATATTACATTTTTTTACCTATAGCTAGTGCATCATAAGGTATGGTGCAATCCTCACATCTTCTTTGAAACAGGAGACTGATCATCTTATTAGGAACTTGGCAAGTGAACAACAAATATACTTTCAGCAGCATGAAATATGTAGCTAAAACTACCAGACCTCTTAAAAAGCCTTAAAGAATTCCATACATCCAATACCGGAATGGTCATTTTCTGTCTGTTAGTGTCAGCAGTGTCTGAATGATTATGCTCAAAACACACACGAAAAAAATACTCCAATGTCATCTTAGGCCACTGCAGTCAATCTATGTGCAGTTAAGAGCATCTCATTAGCATTAAATATAGCTCTGCCTAATGTGTGCTCAAAGGAGAATGGCAAACCATTTGAAATCAATGAAATCTTTAGAATTGGAATATTTCCAGAGCATGTTCTTATTAAAAGTTTAGCATTAGTCTTGCATAGACTTAATTGCCTACATAACATGAGAATGACGACACCATCACCCTAATGTACCGTAGTTGAAGTCAGCCGCATCAGACCTCTTTCAGATAAAGCTACTGCAGCAATTTGTGAAATTAATCATTTGTGACATCACCCTAAAGCTACACTGCGTCAGCCCAAGAGTTACATGTAACCTGCATATCTATGCACATAATACTTAAATTAAAACAATGGCCTAGACACCTGTGGCAAAATACATGAAATACATTTTTTTTTTTAAAAATTGCAGAATAAGTATAGGTAAATCTGTAATTAAAACTAGACACTGGCCTTTCGACTTAAGGTAATAGTTGTGTCTTTTAATTTGTTTTAAATTAATAAAATTACTATAAAAATTAAGTTCTTTAAAACTTTCGGTCTTGTAGAGAATGTTTCTGTAAGAAACACTTTGTAGAATTTTTAGGCCTCTCCTCTTTCCAAGCGCAAAAGCTGTCTAGCAGACCCAATTCACTATGGGAGAATGGAGTCATGTATAAATACACGGATTTCCTCAGTGAAAAGCTGCTAGTTTGCCACATCGGAAAAAAATTAAAAATGGTGTTCTTTAACATAATGATGCAAAAGTTCTTATATCACTATTCAAAGCTATTTAAAGCTTAAAGTTGAGAGTTTGAGGTGTTTTTGTTCTTTGTAGAATTTAGGATCACAAAAAAAGTATTTGTGAGTCAACCTGTTTCATGAACAAAAGAACAGGTATATCCTGGCAAGTAGTCAAAACAGTTAGATTTTTGGAAGCCAGTACATTCCAGACCCTGGGGTTTTGAATGCCCTGGAAACTCCTAGAGTTTTTGGAAACAGAATATTTTAGGAGCCAGTTTAATATTTCTTAGAAGCCAGGAAGGGGCTCTGATTTCTGCAGACCTGTCCCTTATGTTTTAAGTAATACATAAATGTAGATTATTACTAACATGAATAGCACAAGAACTATTAAAGATACTTCCCGTGCCATACCATGTTTGTTATCTTTATTATATTATAAATATTATATATATTTATTTTGATTTTCTTAACAGACAAGTTTAAAGTGCTTGATTTTCTATTAAACTATAGGAAAGCCAACGTATTTTGTTTATATCTTTTTTGAGAAGCATGCAAGTATGTATGTTACAAAAGTGTATAAAATGTAAATGATAGCTTCAGTGTTAGGGGGCAATCTGTACAGCAACGTATTTATGTACAAACACTGGTCTAGACCTAAACCAGGGCAGCAATCTCAGCCACAACTTCTGTGGCCTCTGTCCTTGCAGCTGAGCACGGGATATGGCTTCACATCCCAGTGGGCCACATCTTAAGGACTCAGAATCAGAGTAAGGATCTCCCTTATAAACTAGCCCATTGAATAGCAGAAGACAAGGGAGCCTGAACACCCAATAAGATTTTGCATTAGAGGGACTAACCCCCCAACCACCTAAGCAAGAAAATGCAGCTGGTCTTAAATAAATCTGTTAATTTTAGTATCCAGTGATGTATTTACCAAGGCCTGAGCTAGGGCAGCTTCTCCAGCCAACCTCCATCCTCACTATTGAGTGCTGGGATGTGATGTCATAGCGCACCACCTCTAAGAGACAGGCAGAGCTAGATTGCTATGGAAGCTCTCACTTGTAACTGTCCCAATGAGTTATGCGACCTAGATCTGCCCCAGTATTTGCATGCCCTGGACCTACTGTCCTTTTCTCATTCATTAGTCTCTGCTACAAAAGGTAAATGTTTCCCAGTAAGTATTCTGCTTACTTTGGATAAAACGATCGAAACTGTAGATCTCAAAATACAGGGCTACCATCAAGGGGGAAGGCGGAGGTGAAACATGAGTTGATGGGGGAATCTAACACGCAAGGGCGTGGAAGAAGATGTCAGGTAAGAGCTAGTAGCTTAGAACATGAAGGACCGGGGAAAGTGTGGAAAAGATGAGGATGCTGAAACATTAGGGCCAGCGAGTATGGAACATTAGCTGGTACAACTCCTGTAACTTTCAAGCCCGTCAAAATCTAAATAAAAAACTATTATATTGAACAACACAAAAAATGTCTCACTATCAACTCGATGTCACTAATATACTGTTGTGGTAAAAAAAAAAAGAAACACGGAATGGGTTAATGCAGTGCTTTGTTCAAAGCATTATAACTGCTCATGTCCGGCTGCAAAATTAAGTCTCCAAACTCATTAAGAAAGATTTACAGCTGAACCACAGGTTTATTGAATCTGAAGGGGAATAGAAAACAAACTAAACAAAAAAAAGGAGCTAAAATAAAAAGAGAGGGGAAAAGAAATGACAACAATGTGTACTTTAAACAATAGCTTTAACTAAATAAGTCAGACACAGTCTTGCTTTAACGGACAAATGAATGCTCTGCATATTTGATTCAAATATTTGAACTAGAAAGGCTGGCTTGGAAGGAGATTAAAACATAAAAGCCAAACACAGGCTGTGATGACTGATATTAACCAACTGCCTATTAAGAATGTATCTATAATCCTTGTGTAGGACAGCCTTATGCATAACGTCAAAAGTGTTTTAATTACTTCTACGACTTCTGTCGGAAAGCTAATGCAGGTATGCACTGGTTTTTTTTTTCTATAGAAATAATTACGGTGCAGTTCTTGAGCCAGCCTGTAGTAGGGGCAGTTCAACTTAGGATACAGTTCGATAATTAAACTACAGGTTACATGTAAACACAATTGTAATACAGTTCCAAACAGCAATACAAGGTTGGGTAACACAATTCCCAAAACTAGTGTCTTAGAGAACCTCTTACGGAGGCTTTTTAGAAAAATGAAACATCAAACACAAAGTGTAAATATAATATTAAAATTAGTTTTGGAGTTGTGTTTAATCCTGATTTATATGAATGTAAACATGAATGTAAACATGCAAAAATTATGACACATTAACAACAACAGGAGGATTATATTGAAATATCAGCTGTAGTCAGGGTAATATAACGTCCCGATGCTTGCACGGGTACCCACGAATCAACGCGGCATAGTGGACAGATGCTCTAAAATAATTAAAATTTGAAATGAAATTGCTTTCCATATGGAGGCATCAGACCCCGACAGAAATAAAATTTAATGGGTAACCATTTGGCAGAACAGAACTGGTCATTCACCTTGTATGCCATTGTGGTAAAGCACCACATGCCTGGTTCTTAAGGAAATAAAAACGCAGGTTTACAGTCTTTAATTCTATAACTAAGAAATGATGAAAAATGTCTCCACCAGAGTAATTATAATGCAAATTTCCTCAACATTTTTTCTTTCTTTTCAAAAAAGCTGCAAATTGCTGTTCCCTCTCTTACAAATCCTTCTTCTACCTCCAATGCAGCCTAGTAACTGCTAGTTGGAGGCTGGCGACAGGCTCCCTGGAAAAGAAATTATTCTTGCATGTGCTTCTAAAAATAGCACTCGTGATGCTTAGGGGATGAGATGAAAACCAAAGGCAGGAGGATCGGGACTTCCATCTTGTCAATCACATGCAATTGTCACTTTTTCCTTTCAAAAGCACATGGTTGCCACAAGCAGTAATACTACTCACACAAGCATGATGTAAGCACTGCACTCTTCGGAGACATCAATTAAATTCCATTTGCAAGGCTAATAATATTTCAGATATTAGTATAGTATAGGTGCCCTACTATTATTGAACGCAAAACACTGACCCATCCTACCAGTTGGAAACCCATCAGAATGACTTGATGTGGGCAAATAGGATTTTTCACCTTCCCTATTTATACCAGATTTTAGCAGACATATAATATATATATATATATATATATATATATTCTTTTTTTCGTTTAAGAATCCACATGGTTTACAGGTAAATTGAATTAAAGTAAGCACAAGGTGGACATTGTTAAGCTGAAATCTAAATCTAGAGTGAAACCCCCAAGCTAATGCAACGGGCATCACCACGGCAACCACATACGAGGATTTTAGTTGTGATGGTGACTGTGTTTGGAATACCTAGCCACTTAACCCCTTTGCTGCATTTATAACAGCCCTTTTGCAGTTTTACTCAGAGAATGACAATAGACCGCTTGCTTTCTAAACGAAGGAACTCCCTTGTCCACCATGAACGAAGGGCGATGCACTATATGGGTTTTTTCATAAACCCATATAAAACATTGAGAGCTAAACATTACAAGGAGTCAATCTAGAATACATTCTCATACAAGAAAGGGCCAAGTTAAAATTGCCAACTCCAATCCCTTACACTCAAGCTAGGTCCAAATTGATGGATATGCTCACTATGCAAATAGGGGAATCTACACAGCAATGTTTACTGGATATCTATATATAGCTATCATTTTTATAGAAATGGATGACTCAAAGTGCTGCAATCTGTGCAATTTAACAATAAAAAGTGTACAAAGTATACAGAAATAACATGAACTTGTATTTCCCAGCAGTACTACAGTTAAACGGTTGTAATGGACAATTAAGCCGCAGGGCAATGCAGCATCTCATGCAATGTCTTCTCTGCTTTGAATACAAGCAATCAAGTCTGTATAATGATCTACTGTATGCTTTATGTGTTCAGCTCATCAAAACATTTTTTCCCGGGATTTTTTTTTTTTATATAAGAGCTTCAATATTTAGAACGTGGTTAGCCTGCCTGTCACTGCGTCTCTGTTTAACATGTACCAGCTGCAAGCCTTTAATTAGCATTTAACTGCTTTCCAGCTCGTTTTAATCCCTTCTGGGAGTTGAGGGGTTAAGAAGCAAAGTGGCGGTGAAGAATAGAATCAGAACTTGAAATCGCAGTGTTGCACCCTAATGTGTCCTCCCACACCTTGATAGTCCATAGCATCACATATCCCATGCTATTCTATGTACATGTTGAGTTGACCTGATTTAGCAACGGTATAAAAACAGCCCTCCATTTAAAAATATATTTAAAAATTCCACATTGGGTATAGCCAAGGTATTGATTCCCACAAAGCGTGTGAGGTCCAAATGTATTCCGATTTCTTTCACTCAATCAATATTACAATCTGCCTATTTTAATCTTGAAAGTAACTGAACAGTTAAATTTCAAAGAGCGGTTAGTGTGTCTCAACACATTGGAACTCTGGCATCTTTAAGGATTAGTTTCAGAAATTAACCCATTGTAAACTCTACAAAGTGAACACCATGAAGGAGTCTAGTATTTTGGTCTGCTGATATAAAACAGGAAACATGTTTTGTAATTCACAAGAAGACCATGAACCCCATTAGCCATGCATTATTTTGGGTGATCTGCTTCTTAATGAAGGAATAAGGTGGTTTTGTATTGCGCACATCATGCATTTTTAATGCCTTCCCATTGCACTGTAAAATATTTATGTTTGCGTATAAAAAAAAAGGAACTGACTGCCCGGAGCCTGTGAAGTGTGAAAGCAAGCACTGGACAAGACGTTCTCAGGCATTTTACATCCCCCAGGAATCCCATATTGCTATTCATATTCCATAATCAATAAAAAAAACATGTTCCCTAAGACACAAATGATTATGAAGAAGCCTGATTTTTTATTTACTACTATTATTACTTTTGATTATCTGCTGTAAATTTGGGGATTGTCAGATTATGAAATGATTTGTCCTTACGCGGGGACACATATATGACTTTAAAAAAAAAACATTTCCCGTGTCATAGTTTAATGTACTGAAAAAGGTTATTACCTAGGATAGTGTGATATAAACATTGTTTCCTCGAGTATGATATACAGACACAAAGTCATGTCCGACAATTCTTCAACAAGTTCGCTAACTGTTCATATGACGATAAATAATCTAAAACTGCCTGTAATGTATGTGTATGTCTTAAACGAGTTAGGAATGCTAAAAGTGCACAAACATTAGATTAGACTAGAGATTCTCCTATCGCATTCACCTTCATGGTTGCTATAGATTTATACAATAATACTAAGTATGTATATTTTATATCACAACACTTGATCAGTATTGATGCCCTAATAAAACATTTAGATACTTTCTAAATATATACTATCCCTACACCAAAATATTGACTGTCACCACCATATTGCTTATGAAAAGATAATGGTTATTTTGTTTTCTTTAAAAAAATATGATACGTCTGCATCATCAATATGGCTTTTTGTAACAGTCGTGAAGGTTTACACGGAAAGGGGATTCCCAGATTAGTGGTTCAGGTCACTTTGCAGGTTTGATATCGCGTGACCTTCTGGTACCCTCTAAAAAGTCCAATATGTTAATAAATGCCTTTCACCTTCGTAATGCCACATTTACTGGATTTTTGCTTATAACTTCTAGCTAAAGTATATGAAAAATCGTTACAATTAAATATGCAACAGTTTCAATACTGACTTATCCCCTAACCACATGGCTCAGTGTTCCTCTTTGGAAATAACAGCTTTAAATGAATAAAGGTTATACTATGGTAGAAAGCAGAATACTTAATGGCCTAGGTTTCTTATTATGTCTTATTTTTCTACGGCAAAGTTACTCATTGCTCATTAAACTCCGTAAGGAGGAAAATAACTCGCTTAAAACACTAAATGAGTGAAACATACAACACTAAAATGACTTATTTCCTCTCATACTAATGTTACCTTCCCTCACTTTACTGCTGAATATGAGAAAAAACACAGTTTTCTTGTGAGGTGCTATTGACCTTGTCACTAGCACAGTAACAACGACCTTCTACTAGCCTGTTGTGAAAATCTCTGATCATGCATCAAAACGGTTCTGGACATAAAATAGGGAATAACAAACACATTGTATTGTAGAGGAAACAAAAGCAGCTGCAATGATCTTGGCTTGCATGAAAAAGCACCCACTGCAGAATACAAGAGTCACCTTGTCAGTGCAGCCTCCATCACTCATTCAACTGAAACATAACCACATGTCCTGTCTTTACATTTATACCGATGATAAGAATCGCAGACAGGACCATTCATTTCACTCGTTCATTTTGGAACAAAAATAAATTATTAGTCGGAGATGATCAGCTATGGCGGTATTCTGAAAAAAGCAAGCCTTACAATGTAGAGGGAGATGCACATATGATTTTGGTATCCGAAACAAAATACCATACATCCCCAGGTTGTGTGCAACTGAGCACCAAAAAGGCAGTGCAGCAATGTAGCTTTGCAAAGTGTGGTTGAGAACCAGGGAGACTGAAAGACTAATTAACAGGAAGGCACAGATTTGCTATGAATTATCTGGCAAAACTATGGTTAAATGTACTTCCCATGAGAACATCAACGGGCATGTTAGTGAATCTCCTGGCCTCTGAAGGCTGACATCAGTTTAAGAGCAATTCTGGCTCAATGTGACCTTGGGCTGCACACTACTTTTCCCATGTTTCTGGCTTCCAAACATATCAATGTGCAGCCTTTACCGACTGCAAACGATTGCACGCTCAAAAGGAATTTAGAAATAAATATGTTTTGTAGCGATCTGTAGCGATAGGTTTCCGGTTTAAAAACATCTAAAGCAAACGTGATGAAAAAGGAACCCTAAAAGGCTGTAATGCAAACTTGTATCAAATTAAAGGTGATTCAATCTATCTGTCCTATATCAAGTAGTAAGGGTATGTGTTGGCTCTAAAAAAAAGATTGTATTCTTCTTTGCAGTCTTCTCTGATGGAGTGCAACACAAAGTGGGAGCTTTCTGCTTTACAGGCAAAGGGACCAAGCAGTTCCTACACCGCAGCGTTCATATGCAGAAACCGGGTGAGAGGAGGTCAATAAGATCGTGGATTTAACCATAACAGGGGGAAATCTATCCAGTCTAATATTACAAAATAATTACTTGTTTTAGACATTTTACAGTGACCCTAAAAATAGAACTTTAGATGACCAAGTATGGTATGGTCTTTTCCCTTCTTGGTGGGATTGCAAACATTTCAGTAGCATTAAATAGCCCAAGGTTTTCGCCAGGGAATAATTGAAAACTGGAGCTTCTAGAAAATGACCTTCTAGGCAAATAAAACAAAGCTGATTAAAGTATGACCTCTATGTGCGAATAAAAAAGGAGCAGATTTCCCGACAGATGTCTATGACATTATACACAGGGAAAGTGACAAATGGAGCAATCCCTTCATCTCCCATTCTTGGCAAAAGTGTTAACTTTTTCTTGTTTTCACTTGATTAAATCAAACAGGCTGCTCTGTACCTAGTTAGCGCTATGTAAGCTAAATGAGTCCTTCATATAAAGTGTATAGTTTACGTCTACCAAGCATAGATACAGCTGCCAACAAGATCAGGCAGTACCACTGAGACAGTCTCCATGTAAATGCTACCCGGTCACTTGGTTTTAGATACCCATTTGCCCCTGTGCTACTTACATCTTACCCCCAGACTGTGCGGACCTCCTGCATACAGGAACCAAGCATGCAAAATGTGCAGGCGCACAAGGTTATATCACAATCACAGCCTTCTGTCTTCAGGGTATCACAGAAATTTACGACCGTCAAATTTGGTCCACCGTGACTTGCTAAGCTCACACTGCATCAGTTGAATAGCTTTGTTAATCCATTCTCTCCAACAGCAGCAGCAGCAGCAGAAAAAAAAAAACCAACCGCTCTTAAATAATATAAAAATCCAGGGTGATTGGTATGGGGGTTTATTATCTACCCCCCTCTCTCCCTCCCTTCTACTAAGAGATAGCAGCACCTTGTAGAGCCAGTGATTCCGCAGAGGCTGGAATGGTCTATAGGAATGAGTCACCTTTCTGTGGATTCACAGGACACCCTCTGAACCCCAGCACATCCTCCTTCCCCAGTCTCCACACCATTCCCTCGGCAGCAGCTACTGCTGCCTGGGGAGGAGAAAATGGTTAAATAAAGGGAAGAGAGAAAGAGAGAGAAAGTGTGCTGGGTGGGGAGTATGAAGGTGTGGAGAGACTCCCACCTCTCCCATTTTCATGCTGGGTATGTCGCTACTTACTTGGCTAAGATATCATCACAAATCCAAAATGACTTCAATTACACAGGAGCAGAGTAATCACTCTTCAGCATCTGGAGCGGATTGATAAAGCAGGATACATTACAGGAGTCCCTCTGCAGACTGTACCATCTTAGCCAAGCAGGTAGGGGAGGAAGGGAACCGAAGTTGACTGTCACAGCATCCCAGTGGTGCAGTGAGATCACAGGGGATGTGTATAAGGATGTTTACTGCCAGCAGTGGAGGACTGGTACAGAATAAGGAATGCAAAGAAAGAAAGGGGAGGGAGGAAGGGAAGGGATAAAAAAGCACACACATGCATGCAACAGAGTTAGGCAGGGGAGAAAGAAGCCTGTGGATGTGGACTGAACCATTGTTTTGTCATTTGTAGCTTTAACATTTCCCCTGGGACATGTCACTCTTGCACACAATGGGAAGCGAAAAGCTGTCAAGAACAGTAAAATGTTGGATGTCTTGGTGCGCAATAAATGAACTTGGAAGAGACTGTAAGATCATAAGAGCAGGTAATATCTTTCTTATAATCTTACCTCCCATGTTCTGTTGTGCTACAGTGTTATATGATGCACAAAGGGTGCTTACCGAATGATACAGAGTATCACTACAATGTCAACATTTATCTCTGAGATGACCACACAAGCACACAACATTCAGCATTAACCATTTCATACCAAGAACCAGAATTTTAATGTGTCACACGCTTTGAGCATATCACTGTAAATGCAGCCTCCCTGCTATCCTAACAAACATTTCACTGCAGGTGGTGAGAAGTTGGCCTTGAGAATAATATTTGTAAGAAACCTACCAGCATAGGATTCTGGGACATAGCTATGGTCTGTCCTAATATATTGCTATGTGTTTAAATGAAAACAGGTTCGTATGTAACAGTACCAAGTATTCTTTAATAAATATTTAGGAATCACACGTTAATAATTGTGCTTTCTTACGATTATCTTGACAGCATCTTTTGCGGCAAGGAATAAACTGTACAGTGTTACTTTATGAGCTTCTTGGATAAAATAGGCCATATTATCTTGCCTCCTGTCCTTTAATAACCTAATGATGCCTCGGGCATTTCCTTTCATGCGATTCCCAAGCTGTAGCCATACCTGTTGTGGTGCAATGAGAGACAGGGTCATCCTTATACTCTGCAGGGACCCCTCCCTGCTTATGTACACTAATCATCTGAAGTGACAAGGCAGAGGAAGGCACAGCCAAGTCTGCTGCCGCAGTGGATTTGAAGGATAGTCTGGAAGGAAAAGGCGAATGATAGTCTGATTTTTCTTTGCCAGAGACACTGCAGGGGAATTCATTGATTGCCACTTCTAGTGATGAAGAATTATCTAATAACTGTTCCCTTGAAAGATGTATGCATGATTCCTTGTTGTAAAATCTGTACTTATCTATATATCAATAAACACACATTTCAATTAAAACGGCTTAATAAATACAACATTAAATAATTGAAATCAATCCCCAATGCTCTTAAATGTTCTCTTATGACTTTGTTTATTCTATACAGTCACTTTCCATCACTATCCATCATGGCTACTATCTAAAAAAACAAAACAGAAGGACAACAGGGATATATGTTTAAATGGGAATTGTATGTTTTCTGTGCACAATGAAAGTATAGCTCTAAAATAATCTAGTCTCTTACATTAAATGCGTTCAATAGTTTGTGTACCTGACAGCGCCATAAAAGTGTTATCCTGTTAATATCAGGCAACCGCCACAAATCTGAAGAAACTTAAAAGAATTCTAAAAATAAGAGAGTTTGCTTGCTTTGAAGCGGTCCATGAATATTGCCTCATAGTTGTAATTATCCAAATCTCGTTTGAGTTCTAAATTAAAGGGAATTTTACAACGGTGTTACCACCACTTTAAGCTAACTTGAAACACAAACTCCTAAGACAGTGATTTCATATGAGCAAGTACACAATTAATAGAAAACAGCTACGTTATAGCAAACTCCACAGACAAAATGTATGACTGCAGAGAAGGTACTCAAGGGGTTGAATACCCCCACCAAAAAAAAAAAAAACTGCTATGTTACCTACAGCAAACCCTTTCAAAGAGATGGTGCAATTTTGGCCAGTGGGATTGTTTGGGATTTTGAGGTGCACCCTTAATTAAGTAATTATGATTTAGGCATTGATTCCAAGTAGTGAATAGAAAAACAGGCAACAACTACTTAGGCGTTCAGTCTTATTATTGATGCTGTTCAGTTCGCTCTGAGGCTAAAGAAAGGCAGACGAAATCTCATCAGAGTTAGTCATCATTTACCTAAGGGAAGCATCAACTCATTACTCCTGACTGCCAGGACTGAGCCTAAGAAAAAAGCAGGTAGATGAAATTAGGTAGTGAAATGCTTGATCACCTCAATTGAATCTGGGTATTCACTCATTTGACAGGGTTTCTGTTCATCACCTGTTGTATAATATAACAATATTCATGCGATACCGCCGAGCGCTGATTATACATTAGACACACTAAGCACAAACCTAGGGGTCCCGCTGCCCTTTATTGAATAATCTTATCAGCAACATAGCAGCAGTAGTTTGGAGACAGCCACTCAACATGGTTATGTAATATGACCCTAAAGGTAGCACTGCAGCTCCCTGTGTTATCAGATTAGATGTAAGGAAGCTTTTCTTTGCAGAGAGGGTGGCAGAAAAATGGAACAGCCTCCCAGCAGAGCGGTAAAGGCTAATAAACTGACAGAATTTAAATCTGTATGGAATAGGCATAACACAATCCTCAATATAAGATGAGACTGATTAAGGTCTGAGTCTTTACATCGGGAAAATAGGGCAGACTAGAGGAGCCGAATGGTTCTTATCTGCCATAAAACATGGAGTAAAGCACCTGACAAGTAAGCTTTATGGGACACTACAGCCCACATATGCAGTTTAATGAATATGATAGATGTAAAGTCAGTGAATGACTTCAGAAGACCCCCTGCGGGCATGTGCAGAAAGTGGAGGAGGCAGGAAGGCAAGCCCAGAATGGCCATCTGGCACATTGGGCAAATTCCTGGTGGGCTGCTAGCTGAAATCACCATGCACTCTCACATGATCGGGATATGCCCAGCTGCAGGCTATGTGAGTATAAGAACTTTAGAAAGTACTTTAATATGTATTCTTCTGAATAGCTTCTTGGGACATTAAACTGGCCATTTAAGTGAAAAAGAGCAAGTGTGTTTATTATCTGTCAGGGGGTTGAGATCATTTATGACACTAGCCTAACCATGTTTAACAAAAACACAAGCTGGGAATACCTGTAAATATTTTTATAGCTCTGTGAAATATGATGGTGCTATATAAATTAATAAAAAATAATCACAGTAAAATGGAATGGCACATTGTGTTAGCTAACCCACGTTTAAGTTTAAAGCATAATTGATCATAAGAAAACTCCAAATGTTTGAACTACATAGATTTTAAAGAATACAGAAATCACAGAATTTCACTCTATTTAGAAAATTAGAAAAGTGGCTCAAACCTTCCCGTGTTATAGCACAATGAAAAAAGCATTAAACATACTATATGCATATGAAGCCAATGTTTAAATGTGGAGCGTTCACCATAGGAAGAGATGGAATGATGCTACTGTTCTTCTGACTTTATGGAATAGTGTTCTCTAACTGCATAATACATTTTAGGTTTTACAGTTTATTGTGACTTTGGGGGATCATCAAACATTCAGGACTACTAGAAAAGAGGAATATCAGGGGGAAAGAGAGGTCAGAATGATATAGGTTCAAAAGAAGGACTGCTCCTCCTAACTATCGACACTTGGGAGGTATAGTTACGTTCTCTTGAATGCCCTAAATCTTCCATTAAATGAAAAGCATTCAGATGGCATGAAGTATAACCCACTGGTATTCATTAAATGTAAAGCACGCCAAAGTAATCTTTACAAAAAGCACTCCCAGTTTGTAGTGGCTGTGGAGGTTTTCTTCTACTCACTGTTATGGAATAATAATTATTGAACAATAAATATTTACATTTAGTGACCTATGCACAGAAAAGCAAAACAGGAGTGAACTAAACAAGAAAAACAACAATATAAAGTTATAACATTTTCCTGTGCCAGTATTTAAAAGTAACTTTAAAAAAAACTTACAAACCTGTGTGTACATTTCTAATGCTGATCAAAGGTTGCTCTTGGACTCATGCTATGAGTAAGATATCTCTCGGGAGAAAAATTACTAATGATCTGAATTAAGAGTAACATGCGAATCTGCTGGTCCAAGATCAAAGAGTAACAATTTCTTTGTACCGATTCTAAGACAAAACTTGAGCAGTACTATCTGGTTTTGAGAAATTTAGGAAGCAAAAAAAAAAAATATGCATGTCTGATCACATTCTTACAAGAATCCCAGGAGACGACGTCTCTCAAGATTATATTCTTAATATCTATTTTTAGGAGGGGCAGCCCATCTTGGGACCCAAAACCCTTGTCTCTCTTTTCTTCTTCTGTGATATACCTCTTTTCTAGGATTTTTAGAATGTTTGCCGGGCCTAAGTTTATCACAGTGATCTACAGCGTCAAAGTCATACTAATGTATTTAGTTGGCTTCTAAACACATTATCCTTGTTCTAAATGTATAACTCAGTTACATGATGTGAACCATTAAAGGATTGCACTCTAGCCGTGCCTGTAAACAACAACCACATAACACTGGCCCTAATCAAAAATTCAAAAAGTATGATCTTTTTTATAACTGCCTTAAAATACTCATAGGTAGTTAATTCTCCAACCTGTAACTCCTTTAAAGCTATTAAAGGTAAAATTGTAAAAATGTCTTAGACTTGTGGGAGTTCTAGCACAAAAACAGCTTGAAAGTTATCTCTGCTTACTCCAGTTTTACACCGAAACTCTGAGCGCTACTGCTGCATCTAGAACATGATCTATTTTCAGACATGCATTAGGATATTTTTGAAGCAACATCCCATCTTAAAATGCTATATAAATGAAGGTACTTATTAACACAGGAAGAAATTGCAGTTTTATGTTATAAAACATCAGTTTTCCTACTAATGTGCTTATTCTACAAACAAATTTGTACCAGGAGAGAAACATCACCAATATCATAGAAGATTTACTGTAATAAATCTTTACATTTCAATCTAAGTGTTCTAAACACAATCAAGTACTTTATCTATATGTAAGGTTATAAAAATAATGTATGATACATTCAATACCATGTGAAATGCAGTTCTGTGCTTTATGTTTCTAGAAAAGTCTTCTGTGGACAGATGAACTTGCATGACTTAAGCTATGATCGGAGGCAAGCCATGTCCAACAGAATCACATAAACCAAACAAATTAAGCCTGGAAATCTATTTAGCCAACTTTATTTAGCCAATATCCTACATCACTCTTGCTTGCTCCTAATATTAGCCCCGAGTACATGAAAGTTCATTGGGGGTCTGGCTGAGGACCATGTTTGACGGTATCCTGGACACAGCGCCCCATAGGACTCTAGCACACATCCTTGAGTAAAAGCAATCTGCTTTAACACTCAGTCTCATTGCTGCACAGAATATTAATTTGACCAGTTGAAAGAAAAGTCTGCACTGCACCAAAATGGAAGCCATTAGATATCCAAAAAAAGACAGACACACGGTATACAAATATTTATAGAACAAGAGGAATACAACTTTTTAGATGAAGCAGGCTTTCTGATTATTACCAACATTTGCTGCACAGATTAATATTCTGCTAGTGGAAACTTATCTTTGAATGGTCTTGATAAATCCCAACTGTTTACAAAAATGATAAACATAAGGTATATTATAGCTATTAGGAAATTCAATGTCCCTAGAGATAACTGGCCGATAGATAGATAGATAGATAGATAGATAGATAGATAGATAGATAGATAGATAGATAGGAGTCAGGTCTATCCATTTACCAAGTATAAATTGGCCTATTTGATGGACAGAACAAGCCACAAAGTAGTCATGTCTAAATGACAATATCCAACACCCAGAGCTCAAAGTGGCCTTCAGGACAAAGTCGGGTAGATAAATAGATACCCGGCTTTCTAATTTTGATGAATAGTGTGTAATTTGCAATTCAGACCATATAGCTGTGTGCCTCTCATATTTTATCTCTGAGACATCTGCACCATGCTTTCTTTCCTATCATTATTCTGTCCAGCCTGCATTACACCTCCCAAGAGAGTTGCCTATTTTTTTTTTTAGCAGCAGCAAGTCCTTGTATACACTTTCCAGAAAATCATTTCAGAACCAAATAAAAAGCAACTCCAGGAAAAAAAACAAGCTGGCACATGTGTATTCCCAAGGCTCATTTTAATGCAGGCCTTCCACAGTACTGTGAAACATAATGTGATGATCAAGCTATTAACCTCGCTGTTTGCCTCATCAGATACCGGTCCATCTCTTAGGGCCCTATCTCTGCTATCTCCACCATGGCTATTACTTTTTCCGTAAAGTGGTGACTCATCCTAATATCACCTGGGAAACCAGAGAGCAATGGCAGAGACGAGCCTGACTGTAGGCTGCCTCCGCAGCAAAGAGAGGAACAGCTGAGACCGTGGCTGGGCATGTGAACTTCGAGTTAAGGTAAATTCATTGTACTAGTCCCGTGGAAGCTACTTACGAATAACAGAGGAATCAAAAACACCCGTTATAATACATTATGACTCAACATGACACATTCTAATTCCTCCGCAGTACAACATTTTTTTTAATTGTAAAACTGTCAGATTTGGAAAGCACACAAAGGCAAATTCTGAAAATAGAAATAATGAAAAGGAAAAAAAATGTAGTATTTGTGGAATGTGACACTGCACAAAAAGCATCAAGACTTACATCTGCTAACTTGGTATACAAGGAGTTAAAATAATAACAAAACAGAAACCGTTTTTAAGAAAAAGGCCAAAATCAAGTGTGGAGCAGGCAAGAATCTACCGTAGCCACCTCCTTCTGGCCTCAGGAAGCCATAAATAACCGAAGGCTAGCTTACAAGTTCTCAGTGTACTAGTGACAAGACAAAAGGTCTGCTGAAGGCTAGATGTGGACACTTGCTAAGTGGTTATATCCAACTACGTCTGTGCTGAGCCAGACCAAAATATCACATGAAGTGCAGCTGACTTTAAATATATAACTTTTTGTATCTCAGATCTTTCCATTGCAGTCTACAGAACAATATGTATTCTATTCATGGTTCTCTAGAATACAAACATTATGTGCTTCTAATAAACATTACTTACTTTAACCTTACAGCACCAATACATATGTATGATTAGACCTGATAATGTCTTTGAAAGATTGGTGAGATTATCCAACCCGATATCCAACCAGTATAGCCAGAAAAGGTTTTAATGTATTTTTCCATTCTCAATGACACAGGTTCATTAGGTTTTACCTATGTGATGGCATATATTCATCTTAAGCCGAAATCTTTTGGTCCAGTATACCTAATACACCAAAGCATTTCACAGATTTTGTATTGTTTGCCCTGCCATGATATTATAAATTATGAATATAATTCCTCTACGAATACTTGTAAAGTGTTGATTTTTCTTTTGAAAAAATGCTTTTGTCTTGGAAAGTCACACGAGGTCAGTACAATGGAAGAATGTGTTTAAAAGCAACCAAAAATCAATGTTTCCCTTGCCTTGGTTCATTGATTGAAAATTATTACATGTAATCATTTTGTAGTATTCTAAATAAGTAGAAATACATGATGAAAATTAGAACTGCTTTATTACCTTTTAAGCATATATGCTGTATGACATTATAATCCTAGTTGAAAACCTTGGGCACTTGCCAGTAATGCAGGATAGTGGAAAATGAAGCCAAATCTGAGGCTGTCCCTGGAAAACGGGGACATTAGAGAGGCATGGATGCAACAACAAAGCTCTTACTAATATTTGCTTTATTATCGATCGACTCGATCGAACTTTTTCCATTGTATTTGAATTACGGTGATTAAATGCTAATACTTCAAACTATGATACAACTATTTTCTAGCTAATATTAGGTACAATAAAACAGATTATCTAGTTATCTATATCTAATTATTTATATCCCTTTCCTTCCCTAAGGGAATAACCCTAGAAACCTCACTATTAAATTGTAAAAGCAGGCATTAAAATACAGTAAATAATCACTTGTTTTTATTCTTAAAATATAGAAACTACTAACATTGCCAACCTCTAATATCTTTAAATGTCTAATAAGCTTTAAAACATGTAGCTGAGTATCTGTTTTAGTGTATCTAATATGTGATGTGGAAATCCAGCTGAAGACCTAATAAAACAAAAAAGGAGTATGATAATGACTTAGATATCCAAGTTAGTAGTGATTTCTGACTCCGGCGAGTATAGAATGATCCCTGTTTCATTATATTTCAAGCAAAAACTAGCATAGCATTGAGCGCGGCCATTAAGTCACCTAGCATACTCAAGCAACTGAAAGCCAGGCTGAAATGGTTCACTATATTGAACGGTTTCTTCATGGCTTCGTCATTGAAATCAATTGGACTGCTTGCAGCGCATGTGTAATAGACCCCTGTACGAATAGACCCCTGCCCGCAACATTCGCTGACCCAGCATCAGAGCTGACTGAGGTTCAGATTATCACATGCATGTTCGGCCAAATACATATCATGTGCATAAAATAGCCGGAGGCAGAGGAAGGGGCAAATGAAAATGGGGGCTTCGTACAGGAGCTTGAAGCTGAAGCTTCATGGATGGGGCATCCTGACAGTAACTCTGAACCTCGCCTGCCTACAGCAGGAGACCACAAAATGAGCTTACTAGCAGATCCTGTCACATGACACAGGAAGAAGGAAGCTCACTGTGCCATCCATGTTTTCTGTTACAATACAGTTTACATTTTGTATTATGTGCCCTGTTTTCAGTTTCTTTAGATTTATCAGAAGGTGGGCCTTGCCGTTTTTGGAGGCATCAGTGTGGTGTTTTTTTCTATAGAGATTTTTAACAAAGAGACAAATTTTGCTGTATTTTGGAACTGTAACTGATTAAAGTCAGAATATACCTGGATGCAATTTTTAACACATATTTATACACTGCATTGTGTGCACCGTGTTCTATCTCCAAATTCAAAGCCTCATTTTTTTAGAGCAGACTATGAACATATGAGAAAAAAAAAACTGGCTTGGTTATGGATGTCAGTGACCCCATTAATGGGTATTTCCAAACTTTTGACCTTGTGAATGAGTCTTGTCACGTTACCTTCATGTAGTTTTCTTTGTAATGAATAGAAATCTTTGTTGCACAGTTCCAAGGGATTTTCGTGACATTGGGAGACAAGGCACGGGGCTCCAAAGCAAAGGACCAGTAAGGGCTGAAATACATTTGGCTAAGGAGTCTAATCCTTTAATCAGTCTTCCACATGTGTGATTTCAAATTAGCATTTCAAGAATTCAGTACTTCTCTTTAAAATGTTTGTGGTTACAGATTCTAGGGAGTAAAACTAAGTGTACCATATAATAATAGGTAGTCTTCAAATATGTTTTTTGTTTGCTTTCTTTAAACAGTAATTAACTCTTTTATCGTTAAAAAATATCAAGCAGCTGTACAAAGCCTGCTGATCACTCTATAAAAGATCAGTCTCTGATAAGGTACCTAAAAGGCATATTTATTTAATGAGGCAGAGGAATTCAGCTACCAAAAGCAATTTTGACAAACATTGCTGTTTGCAGTTGGCAATGTGCATGTTATTGGCTCCATGAGCAATCAAATATGTGGAAGTGGCTCCTAGTTGGCTGGTGTTAGTCTTGCTGAATTAGCCACAATCTGTATAGCAGAGGACATAATAGTACATACTCAGCCCTAAAGGCCGGTTTTGTGGGTACATAATATTAAATCCTCTGTCCTTATGAGGTTAATGCATGCGAAAGCTGAGAGGCCCCTAAAATGTATATGGTTTCCTCTTTGCACATGCACAGGGAGATTCTGTAGAATCCCCCCCATATGCATTTGCCCATTTCCTTACATGCCAGCTCCAGTGTTGACTCAACAAATATCATGGGGGGATGGTCTAACAATAACCCTCCCCCACGCACATACAATGAAAATGCATCTGGCTGGTTACTTCAAATGCAGCTTCTGTTTATAGTAATGGATTTTTTAAACAATACACTTTAAAGTACTCATAATGTACATTAATATGCATTCTTCCTTGATGAGGCTGTCAGGGACATTAACTAATGCAGTCAACAGATTCGTGTAGAGCCACAATTATAAGCAGCAATAGGTCAGCATCAAATATCAGGAGCAGTGGGGTCAAACAATATTAATGATTCACATATAACAAGAAGGCATTGGTTGCATTTGAATAAATAATCTCTACCTTTCATCCTTTTATGGGTGCACAATAGATCAACTAGAGTGCTAATCAGCATACCTAGGAACTCTCCGGGTTTGACCTGGAGTTCTCCGGGTGAAGCACTGCTTCTCTGGTTCAACACCTGAATCCCCCGGGGGCGCGCTCATTTCCCCTTTAAATGGGGGAGTGTTTCCTGTGATGTCACCGAGAACGCTCGCCAACATCAGCGGGCAGTCCTGGCCGCGTCCCGCAAGGGAAGTTTCCAGGTATGCTAATCAGCCACTTAAAGGGACACTCCAACCATCATATGCCATTTAATGCATATGATACCAGCATGGCCCCTTTAAATGTTTGTGTTGTCCGATTTGCAATTGCGTGGGGGGATTCTCAAAGAAAAAAAAAAAAAAAAAGCAGACAATGAGGGCAAGAAATGTCCGTCCATGCAGGAGAAGGGCAGCTGTTGAGGCAGGACTGCAACGTCTAGGTCATGCAAGTGCTTCATTTTGATTTAATTTTTTGTTTCAGAAGAATGCATACTAAAGTACTTTCACATGCTTTATTCAGACATACCCCACATACATATATTTTTGTTTATGTTCTAGCAGGCCACATGCATCCCTTACATAGTACCCTATAGGGTAGTATTTTTTTAACATATTTGACATGACCATGGATAAGAGCTCTTACAGTGCCTTATGTACAAGGTACATGATTGGCATCCAAAGTCCACTTTACCAACCATGTGCTATCGCTAGATCTGTTAGCATGCAAGATAAATAACTACCCTTCATTTTCAAATCTAAGAAAGGTATGTGGGCATCAATTTGCAAGCTGGAAATACAAAAGAATTCATGCAAAAATAACTCCAGTTAGTTTTTATTTCTTTTCCTAAAATATAGGGTACAATGCTCCTTTCAAATAAAAATGTTGGCTATTACAGGAGCAAGGAATACAGGGACTTCTGTGATAAAATATTTTTGTTTTCCCATTGTTAGATATCTTATGGAATTCCATATGTGCACAATATACAACACATATCATTTACAGTTGTAGTTCTAGTGACTCTTTTTATTTTATGAAAAAACATAGTGAAAGAGAGTCTTTGGGCATTTTAGTTCTGTACCTAAATTTGATTTATAAGAACAAACAAAGGATCTAATTTTCAAAATCATTTCCCTATTTTGCACTAGCTTAAATTCAATGAATGGTCTGTGAGCATTATCCTATACATGCTGGATACCAACTTAACCACCAGCTTTAACATAACCTAATCACACATTCCTTTACATTTATAAAACTCAGTAGGGGTACTGCCAAGTAGTAAATAGCAATGTAATTTTATTTCAGAATAAAAAAAACTAAATGTGTTTTTACCAAGGAAGATTCTTTAAAGCTTAAGAATTGCCAATTGTGTCCCAAGTGTGTAAAGGTGTCAATGTGGTCAACCTACTCAATTGGTAAGGATCTATATGTGGTGCACTACACTAGTTGATTAACTCCTTGATGACAATTGAGGATGTTGAGGCATTCAGCAACACCGAGATCGACATCAGGGGCCAGTGTTTAACGGTGTTTAAAATGAGTTTAGGAGGCGACCAAGAATGGTGTAGCTGAAATGCCTTGTTAGTGATGAATTCAGTGACCCTGAACACCCATCGCAGGATGCGCTGTGACTACTCCAGAGAGCGGTCACAACCACCACTGGAAGATTTTGCCACTTGCAAAATGGTGGCGCGTCCTTTCAAAAAATAAAGTTGGCAACGTTTCCAAGAAGGTCTTTCCAGACCCTCCTGAGAACTCTTGTTCCCTTTGCAGGTTGAATACAAGTACTGAATTCAATCATGCAAGTCAATGGAGCCCAGCTTTCTAATCACAATGTGATTAGTTAAATTAACTAAACAATTAATAAGAAGAAAAATAGGTAAAACAAAAATAGTAACATGTAAAAATACTTTTCCACTGATGTAACCCCATCAGGGGAACATTCCAAAAAAATGAATATATATGTATATATAAATATATTTTTATGAGCAAGTCCTAAATTAGCGCTATATTTTCAAACAATTCTCACATGTAAAGAGTTAAAATACTAGCATTTTAAATGCCCATCGGGTGTCTACTTTTAAAAAATGTATGATTTGATGGGGTAAATTAAATTGGCCGGGTTCAACAATGTCCCAATTAACACAGGGAAGGACGACCACCTGTCAATTCCAATTTGAAAAAATGCACATGTCCCACATGTGGCCTTTTAGCCCCCAAACAACACGACAAACCCATGCATGTGTGGTATCACCGTACTTTGGAGATGTTGCTGAACACAAGTACAACATGTGGGGGAAGAATACTACTGCAAACTTTGAAAGGCTGGTGGTAAAATGCGTGCATGCAATGAGTTAAAATAACAGCATTTCAAATACCCTGGGGTGTCTAGTTTTCAAAAATATATGGTTTTATTGGGCGCATTAAATTGGCCAGGCTCAAAGATGTACCAAATAGGGCATGGGCAGTGGATCACCAAATGTCACAATTTAACATTGAAAAATGTGCATTCCCCAAATGTGGCCTTTTTGCCCCCAAAAAGCCAGGTAAACACATGGATGGTGTCACTGTACTCAGGAGATGTTGCTGAACACATAGTGGGGTGTAAAATGTGTGTGAATAAAAAACCAAAATAATGACTACCACAAAATTTGACTCGTGGTAGAATTAGTGCATGGAAAGAGTTAAAATACCAGCTTTTTAAAATACCCTGGGGTAATATATGGTATGATGGGGTAAATTGCGTTGGCCGGCTTCAAAGATACCCGAAATAGCACACGGGGGCAGAATTACTAAGCGCTACTTGTACTTATTGCCCCATAATGTGCAGAAAAAAGCAAAAAAAGGTGTTAAACATATACAAAGTTGATACCTTTCATTGTGCCAACATAAAAAGATAAAAAACGACATAAGCTTTCAGACCTTAGAGGCCTTGTCTTCAGATGGGGAAAAGAGAAAATGTCGGTGCGCTAAGCTAGTCACAGGCTCAAATAGTACAAATGTATAATACGAGGCCTACCAAACAGGTGTAAGCATGCTGCAAAAACAGTGTATTGGCTGTACAATGTATACAAAAAACAAAAACTGTCTGCGCTTCTTACCCTAATAAAGTTGGCAACAAATATATAAACATAATATAAATGAGAGGTTTTGTCTTCAGATGGAGAAAAATAAAATCAACAAAATGTTAAAATTCTAAAGCTAAAGTTTACTTAAACTAATTTCCTGGAATGATAAATATAAATCCCAGCACAATGCTTTAACTCTGCCACTAACACTTAAACAGTAACTATAAAAACTCACTAGAACAGGTAATGGCAAATTACAACAGTAAAATACCAACATAAGAACACAGTTTAACCAGAAGCAATAAAGACTAGTTCAATCTGTGAATATCACCTTGGTATCTAAAGGAGATTAAGATGCTCATTTCAAAATCAACAATTTGACGAAGAGGATCATTCTGAAAAGATTAAGGCATGTTTTTCTGACAAAAATAGATTGTATTATTAGATTATTATTAATATTTTTATCATTATCCTGGAGTCTGGAAAATAGGGTGACCACATTTTTTCTGCCATTCAGGGAGACACTAGATAGATATAGAATGTTAACCCCTCTAATACTAGACATGAGTAGATTCAGAGAATGAACTGCTCTATTACCAGACGTTATACACACAAAGTCAAACAAACATAGTGACAGACAGTCACACACACAAAGTCAAACACACATACCTGGTGCTGGCTGCAGTTTACTCTGAGTTGGTGTGAAGGAGGGACTCAGCCTATCAGGAGAGGCTTCTGAACTCTCAGGCAATCAGGAGAGTTGAGAAGTCTCTCCTGATTGGCTGAGACCTCCTTAGCTGAGACTTCTCATTCCCGGGACAAGGCATCGTCCTGGATTGAGGCTGGATCCGGGATTTAAAGTCCCATTGCGGGATTGTCCCGGGCTTTCTGGGACATGTGGTCACCCTATTGGAGAACCATGAAGAACAGCCACGATTTAACATATATTGCTCTGATGACATCTCTTTCTAAAGGTAATTAGGTTAGCTACTACCTAATTTCTAAGTCTTTTTCAAATTGTATTTATATTTGTCAACCAATGTTGGAGTTATAGGGGTTTTACATACTAATCTAAAAGCTGTAGGAGAGTTGAGGTTGAGTGTAATCTCACTGATTTAAGTATACACTATGGAAATGCAGTTAACGTGGTAGGAGGTGAAAGATATAGAATTGTATCTTAGGTGAAAAAGTTTAATATAAAGAAATATCTTTAAAAAAATGTACTTCTTAATGATGAGTTTTTAATTAGTGTATTTGCTCGAATATAGGATTTTTTTTCCAGAGCAAACGCCCCAAATAGAGGTCTGACTATAAGACTAAGATCCAGATCCTCCTTTCTGGCAGCCGGTCAACGTCTGCACGATGCGCGCAGATAACCTCTGCTGCTGTCGGCACTTCCACTGGGGCTTCTATGACGGAGGGCAGGCGTGAAGTGACCTTCCTGTGCTCCATCATAGAAGCCCCAGCGGAAGTGCCAAGCAGAAGCGTAGGTTGTCTGCAAGCACTAGTTGCCCCCAAGAGACACCAGGGAGTCTGAAGCATGGGGGACAAGTCTGGGGATGAATTGGTAAGTTAGGGGGGGGGCAGAGTGGCATATAGGGAGGTATAAGGCATATCTGCGGGACAGAGTGGCATATAGGGGGGTTTAAGGCATATCAGGGATTTAGAGTGGCATATAGGGGGGTATAAGGTATATCTGGGGGGGCAGGAGGATCGCGGGATGGGGAGTGAGAAACAATGTCTCTCACCTCCGCTCCCATCCTGAAACAGAAAAGGAGAAAAAAACTTATTAATTTAAAAAAATAATAGAAAAATCATAAAATAATATAAATAAGAATAAAAAAAAAATAATAAAGTGAGCTAAGTGATGTCATTGTGACATCACTGGCATTAATAACATGTTAGAACTTCCTTATGTTACAGCTAAGCCTCTGGCCTTTACGTTTTTGACCATGACCTCTTGTACTACATTGCTCCTCCTTTCAAATAAGCTTGCCTCCTGATTAACTCCTTTAAGTATTTAAATGTTTCTGTTGCATTCTCCGACTCTCTTCTTTCCTCCAAGTTATTCATATTAAGAGCCTTAAATCTTTCCTGATAATTTCTGTCCTGCAAACCACTTTGTGCAGCTCTCCTCTGAACTTTCTACGATGTGTCAATATCTATCTGGAGATGGGGTCTCCAGAACTGTATGCAATACTCAAGGTGAGGCCCGACCAGAGATCTGTAAAGTGACATAATCACCCCCCCTCTTTCTGTAACAAAGAAAAAAGTGAAATGACCCCTGTTCAAAAGTCTGCATGCCCTTAGTCCTTAATACTGTGTATTGCCCCCTTTAGCATCAATGACAGCGTCTTTTGTAATAGTTGTCTATGAGGCCCCAAATTCTTGCAGGTGGTATAGCTGCCCATTCGTCATGGCAATAATGCCTCCAGGTCATACAAAGTTTTTGGTTGTCTTGCATGAACCATATGTTTGAGATCTCCATGATATTAAGGTCAGGAGAGTGTGATGGCCACTCCAGAACCTTCACCTTTTTCTGCTGTAACCACTGGAGGGTCAACTTGGTCTTGTGCATAGGGTCATTGTTGTACTGGAAAGTCAAAGAGCGTCCTAAGCGCAGTTTTTGCACAGAAGAATGCAAATTGTCTGCCAGTAGTTTCTGATAATATGCTGCACTCATCTTGTCATCAATTTTCACAAGATTCCCTGTGCCTTTAAAGCTCACCCGTCCCCCCAAAACATCAGTGAGCCACCACTATGCTTCACAGATATTATTTTCGCTATAGGCCTTTTTGACCCCTCTCCCTACACAGCACTTATGGCGTATAGTCTTGTCACACAAAGTTACAGTGAGCTAGAGGCTGTGAGGGGTGTCAAGGTGTTGTCAGGCATACTGTAACCAGACTTTTTTGTAGCAATAGCCCAGTAAAGGCTTTTTTTCTGGCAACTCGACCATGCAGCTTATTTTTGTTCAAGTATCGTTGTATTGTTAACACTTTTTCCAGAGCATCCCGTTTTTCTCCAGTGGTTACCTGTGAGGCCAAACATTCAAAGGTATGTAAACTTTTGATCAGGGCCATTTGGGTGATATCCATTATCATTATGATTTCAAAAGGAGCCAAACAACTATTTGATAATAAATGGATTCATATGATCACTAGCCTTAAATAAATTTTTTGCATGATCAGTCATATTTCTAAAATCAACGCCAACATTTCAGAATTCTTGCCAGGGTATGCAAGCTATATCCTATTTTAACATGAGTATTTTTAATGTATTTTCAAACTTTGTTTCATTTATTTGAGGTCACCCATGAGGCCTGATATCGATTATTTTAATTCATAGTATGGACCATATGGAGTAAAGAGTGTTTACTTACATTGACGAGTACACCAATGAAATCAAACCAGTATAATTTGTGGAGGCAGAACCAGAGGTCACACACCTGAGAAAGTTAGACGTGAAACACATTGTGCGCATTGACGTCACTGGAAGGAAGAGATGTAGACACATAAGTTCACAGAAAGTACTGGACACGGAAGTTTGAAGCAGCGGACAGTCAGTGAACATTTTCAATATCTGCAAGACATTTTAATGTATGGATATGTTTTTTAATATGAAAGATTTATTAGGGTTCTTACCTTTCGTTTTCTGCCTTCTGAACTTTGAGTTATTAAAAACTCCTTTTGTGGGATATACTGGAAGATACTTTGAGCTTTGTCATGGGTCTTCCTACTGATCTACACATGGGCAAGTTGATGCCCTTTATATTGTAAAAGTCTATCGTAAGGGCCTCTCTTTATATTGGTTGAATCATATTTATGTATTAAGACTTACTGCACTATATTTTGTTTTTTATGTTTTATCGTTCTATACACATGAGGTTGTATATAAGCAAGGCTACTCAGGATGACTATATAAGGGTACATATGTATTGGTGATTTTTTTTCTTTTGTTTTTCCATTTTTGGGTGCACAGACACTGTTTGATGAACTAAATAATTAATAGCATAGATGTTAACTAGTACTCCAAAATAATTCTCAAGTAATAACTTCCTTAATCTGACTCTGTTTATCGAATGACTAGCATGTATGTTTTGATACCAAATGCATCACTTTACACTTTATGAATGCTGAATCTCATCATGCACCTCTCTGACCATTCTCTAAATTTAATCTGTTGACATCTGCAAAACCATACATTTTACTTTTAACACTCACTTCTGGGCCATATATAAAAATAAAACAATTGGACCTAGAATAGATCCATGTGGTTATGTTTATAACTGCCCTCTCTGCCTAAGTTTTCACCAGTTTTTAATTTAAGTACAAATACTGGTGCGCCTCGACTGCAGAATTTAACACTTTTATAACTAAACTAAAAATAAATGCAGCATTAGAAACAATATTTCCTGAACTGTGGAATGCCTAAACCCTTCCCATTAATACTTCTTTAATCAAGTAAAATTTGTCTTGTTCATAATTTTTGCCAGCAACACTTAATTGTCATAGAAACGGAAATAAAACTTCTAAACTGTTTCTGTGTTGTTTCTATGTGATTAAACCTTAAAACAATAGAATAAAATGAAATATCTGCTAAAGGTAAATGAATGTTTGGTTTGAAGAACACTCACCATTTTTTACGGCTAGCATCTCATCAAAATTTAAATATTAAAAATATTGTATGGTTTTCTGTTTTAAAACAGTTCTAAATATCAAATTATATAATAGTTTTAAAAAGTTGCATATCTGTCATGTGTATGCGTTCTATCTCTGTTATATGTTTGCATTCCCTGTTCACCTTGAATCCTAATTATATTGTCATACGGTAAAATCAACAAAAAAAAATGTATCTTAATCACCAAGGTGGACACTTGCTTTTTGGGTCGAGTGGTCAGCAGAGTTAAGGGTTGACTTGACTGAGGTTGCATGCTAACAGTTAACAACTTGCATATTCACTGAAATGAATGCTGTTTGCAAGTCTGTACAAGTGCTTGCGACATTAAATCTTGGCAGTTATAGGTGAGGGCATGCAAGCTGAATGGGAATGTGCTTGTGAAAAATAACAAAAAATTAATTAATAAAGCTCCAATGTAGACCTTTTCTGCTACACAAAAAACCAAAGCTCTCTTTAACATATCAGCCTCATACTTTACTCACATTTGATACAGTGAACATTCTGTATTCCAAGGAAGCACCACATAATATACACACTATACCCAAGATGAAGTCAATCCAGAATGTAAAGGATATTTTCAGGATCTGTCCTGAAATCAAAGGACAGTTAAAATGGTAGTTAATGCATAGATAAAAGGGCTTCATCACATTTTCTGAATTTTTTAAAATTTAAGACTATAGTTCTCAGACTTGAAAATATTATTCAAACAGAAGTCATTCTGTGATGGAACATACCAAAGCAATGTGTGTATTTGTTAAGCTGGACCTGTCACCTATCTAATGAGACCCTCGGTGTGCATGTGGAGAAAAAACACCCATTTGAGGATAAAACCCTAAGCAAAGTAAGAGGGAGAACTGTGTGAGCTGCAAGGATGATCAGAGACAGTAAGTTTATGTATCTGTGTGTAACTGATTGGGTGGGTGTGTGTATGTATGATTGTGTAAATGTATGGTATTAGAGAGGGTATGTGTATGCATAGGTAAGTGTATGGCGTTAGAGTGTGTGTAAGTGTACACTCACAGGCCACTTTATTAGGTACACCTTTCTTGTACCAGGTTGGACCCCCTTTTGCCTTCAGAACTGCCTTCATTCTTCGTGACATACTTTCTATAAGCTGCTGGAAACATTCCTCAGAGATTTTGGTCCATATGGACATGATGGCATCATGCAGTTGCTGCAGATTTCCTGGCTGCACATCCGTGATGCAGATCTCCAGTTCCATCACATCCCAAACATGCTCTATTGGATTGAGATCTGGTGACTGTGGAGGCCACTGGAGTACAGAAACCAGTTTGAGATGATGTGAGCTTTGTGCCATGGTGCATTATCCTGCTGGAAGTAGCCATCAGAAGATGGGTACACTCTGGTCATTAAGGAATAGACATGGTCAGAAAAAATAGTCAGGTAGGCTGTGGCATTAAAACGATGCTCACTTGGTACTAAGGGGCCCAAAGTGTGCCAAGAAACTGTCCTCCACACCATTACACCACCACTACCAGCCTGAACCATTGATACATGTTTTCATGCTTTCATGTTGTTTATGTCAAAGACTGACCCTGCCATCTGAATGTCGCAGCTGGAATCGAGACTCATCAGACCAGGTAACGTACTTCCAGTCTTCCCCTGTCCAATTTTACTGAGCCTGTGCGGATTGTAGCCTCAGTTTTCTGTTCTTAGCTGACAGGAGTGGCACTTGGTGTGGTTTTCTGCTGCTATAGCCCATCTGCTTCAAGGTTCAATGCGTAATGCGTTCAGAGATGTTATTCTGCATACCTTGGTTGTAACAAGTGGTTATTTGAGTTTCTGTTGCCTTTCTGTCATCTCAAACCAGTCTGCCCATTCTCCTCTGACATCAACAAAGAAAGGTTGTGCATGAAAATCGCAGTAGATCAGCAGTTTATGAAATACTTAGACCAGCCCGCCTGGCACCAAAAACCATGCCACATTCACAGTCACTTAAATCATCTTTCTTCCCCACTCTGACACTCGGTTTGAACTTCAGCAAGCTGTCTTGACCATTTCTACAAGTGTATGGTGTTAGAGTGATTGTGTGTCACTGTATGGCTGTAATGTGTGTGTTTTGATGTATGTGTGTATGTATGTATGTATGTGTTAGGGTGAATGGGTGTTCAGACTCACCCCTGGCTTAGCTTTTTAAATCTGATGTTATGGAATGTTGTACCAAATGTTTGTTACTTGTGAAATTGAAAGTGCACCTCTCACCTATCTAACGAGACCCCTGATGTGCATGTGCAGAAATAGCTCCCGTTAATTTCAATGGAAGTGCTCTCCTGCCATTGATTGACTGCTTCAAACATCTAAAAGTAGCACACAAACTGGGACATGGAGGGTAAGGAATGCATGTTAAAGTACTTCAATTTGCACTTTTGTGTGTATATATGGTAGCTTGAAGTAACCGCAGCCACATATACACAAACAAAATTACAATGAACAGCCTTTATGATTATAAACAAGGATAGTCACAAAAAACTTTCTAAATACCAAAGAAAACATTTTGGTAAGACAGAGTTTCAATATAAGCACAATAAAAGCACAAGAAGAGATTTTAAAAAAATAGAATGTTAAATGTTTCTCTTTGAAACAGTGATTGCATTGCTAAGGACTTTCTTCATGTAACAAAGAGATAGTACTTGATGTTTATGCAATACGAGACAGAAATAACAGCTATAAAATCTGTTCATTACATAATATTTTGACATATTTTTGATTTAAACTAATGTCCGTTAACGCATCACAGATTGTTTTCATAAATTAAAAATACGAACCATGAGTGAAATAAATTGCCTTCTTGTAGGGACCCAGCTGCATATCAGAAATAGAAGCCCAACGGCAGGAGTAGGCAATAGGGAGGTACAGGAAATCACTAAGGGTATAGACCTGCAATGATGAGACAGTCCATATAGAAAACCAGAGATCAGAGGGTTACCGGCATTCAGTAAAATAATTTGGTAAATAAGATGAGAGTCAAAGAGGCAGGCAGCGTTTAATAGAATAATCGGGGACATAATTCAAGGGTCACGGCGGTCAGCAGGCAATAAGGGCAAAAAGAACAGAGATAGTGATACACTGAAGGAGGTAGCCTCAGAATACCTGATCACCAGCAATAAGGAACCTGGGGCTTTATAGGGCTTGTGGGCATAACATCCTGCCCCCTAAACACTCCCCCAACAGAGACATAAATGTGGCAACGCTGGAGCCATGGACCGTATCTTGGCCTCCATGGTGTAAATGGGCCGGCTGAGGGTTCATCTTAACTTACTTCAAGTTCTTAACTTTCATTTGTTAAGAAACTGTTTTATTTTGGGTAGTAGGTTTGAAATCCTTGTAAGAGTGGGGTGAAGAAGAAAACCCATATGACCCCAGGAAACAAGATGGTTGTCACCCTTTGCAACAGATCTGGTTGTCTCAAATATAGGCCCCTCACAGAATCATCTCACTGCTTGAAAGTAGGGCTGCAACTAACGATTATTTTCATAATCAATTAGTTGGCCGGTTATTCCATGATAGGAGCGTGATTGCACTTTAAGTCTTTAAAGTGGGGGTGCAGCCTATATTCGGGGTCTAGCGCCCCCGGGCGCCGGGCAGGCAGCGGGGTTAGGATACAGATCCCCCGCAGCGGTGCAGGGGACCTGCATCCTACTCTCTCATACGCTCAGACAGCCTCCCCTGCCAGCACTTACCATGGGGGGAGTGCCGGCATGAGAGGTTGTCTAAGCGCATCCCACAGACGTTCACCGGCAGCGGCGATGCGAGCATAAACAATCTCCCCTGCCGGCACGTCTGCCCGATGTGCTTTAACAACCTCCCTTGGCGGGAATTCCCACGGGGGGAGTCCGGGGCAAGGGAGATTTTTAAAGCACATCTTGCAGACGTGTCGGCAGCGGAGGTTGTTTCTGCTCGCATCGCCGCTGAACGTCTGCGCGAACAATCTTACTTGCTGGGGGTAGAGTGGCAGCATATCTCGGGGGGGTAGAGTGGCAGCATATCTCGGGAGGGATAGAGTGGCAGCATATCTCAGAGGGGGGGTAGAGTGGCAGCATATTTCGGGAGGGATAGGGTGGCAGCATATCTCGCGGGGGGTACATCTTCGAGGCAGAGTGGCAGCATATCTCAGGGGGGGGGGCAGAAACTTTTTTCTTTAAAAAAGCACCTAACTTTTAGGGTGCGGCCTATATTCGAGTGCGGCCTATATCCGAGCCAATACGGTATATTAATATTGTTATTGATTTTTTGTCCAAAATTGTTAACAGCAATCACACTCTTATCATGCCCGGGCATACCCAGGTTCCAGCATGTACTAGCTGACTTGGCATGATAGGAGTCTGACTGCGTACAGCAATCACACTCCTATCATGCACAGGCAACCAGTACATGCGGAAACCTGGCTTGGTGCCCCCCTTGTGTATTGATGCTGCACATCACTTAGAGCCACCCTGTGCCATGCCCCCCCCCACTTACACAACCATGCTATCACACACACTCATTCATACACCCTCCTTCGCCCCTTTATCTGCACTGCAGATTTCTCACTCGCAGACTTTCGTAGGGGCCCTGCTGCTTCTCTCTCTGCCTGAACTTCTCTTGTCCTGCCCACTGGGAGGAGGAATGGAGCAGTCATGTGACGTCAGATGAATTCACGTGACTCCTCTGGTTTCCTGCTTTCTGTGGCCAGTACAAGAGACGCTGCTCGCACAGTAATGGCAACACACAGTTAACCAGCCCCTGCGATTATTTTTGGACGTTTTTTTTTTATCTCAGCATTTTGATGAAAATACTATTTTCGGCCAATGTGTTTCGGCCAATTGACAGGTTGACAAACACCTAGGCGCCAGGACAAAATTCTCAGTCACCACGGCGACCTGGGATTTGTTGACCCCTGGCATAATGTCCCCCTGATATGCCACCCTGCCCCCCAGATATGCCTTATATCCCCATATGCCAGTGCCCTCTGATATGCCTTATACCCCAGATATGCCACTTTGCCCCCGAATATGCCTTATATGACCCTTATATGCTACTCTTCCCCCCAGATATGCCTTATAGCCCCCAGATATGCCATTCTGCCCCCCTGATATGCCTTATACCCCCAAATATGTCCCCCAGGCTTACCCCTTGTGAACGTTGCCAATGCGCGCAGACAACCTCTGCTGTGCTACCCGATACTTCTGCTGGGGCTTCTATGGTGGAGCACCGGAAGGTCACCTCACGCTGGTGCTCCATCACAGAAGCCCACCGGCTGTCACAGAGGAGGATCCGGGTCCCCTGCAGCACAAACACACACTTTTAATAAAAGTAAGTAACACACCAAAATGGGACAAAAAAATCCAATAACAATATATACATATATATATATATATATATATATTTGTAAACAGCAATCACACTGCTATCATGCCCAGACAACCAGGGCATGATAGTAGTTAACATATGTTAATATATCTTTATATAGTTGCTTTTTTTGTCCAATTTTGGTGTGTTACTTACTTTTAATGAAAATGGTTAACATACCAAAAAAATCATTAACAATATTGTGTGTGTATATGTGTGTGTGTATATAGACATTTATATATATATATATATATATAACAGCAATTACACTCCTATCATGCCCAGCCAGCCAGCACATGCTAGGACCTGACCTGGGCATGATAGGAGTGTGATTGTAGGCTCCCTATGCCATGCCACCCCCACACACATATGCTCATTAATTTACAGATATTCATTCCCTTACTCACACATACTTGCTCATACAGACTCCTCCACCCTTACCTGAACTGCAGATCTCTCGAACAACTTCTATGGCCACGCCCCCAGGGGAAGAAGGAACGGAGCAGAGTCACATGATGTGCATTCACGTGAGTCTGCTGGGTTCCTGCTTTTCCTGGCCAAGATGCTGCTCGCACACAGTGCGACCAACACGCAGGTAGGCAGCCCAGCCCCTGCGGACAATTATTTTCGACGTTTTTCTTTTCGTTTGACATTTTGCCGATAATGTCCTTTTCGGCCGATATGTTTCGGCCACCGATATATCGGTGCATCCCTAGAAAAACCCCACGTTATAATCGATAAAATCGACTAATCGATAATGAAATTCGTTGGGAACAATTTTCATTATCGATTATTATCAATTCGTTTTTGCAGCCCTACTTGAAAGACTAAAATTATTCTCTGTTACCCCTAAGTTGCAATGTAAAATATTTCATTGCCAGAAGGTGGACTGCTACAGCGATGAAAAAAGTCATTCAATCTGAGATGAATAGTATAGAATATTATAGGTCTTCATGATTTAATGAGCCTGTCCTTGATCCCATAGGATGCATGATCAACCAAAGAAAAATGAGTTCCACAATCAAACAGAAAAGACATATATCAGTAACCATTCATTTAGGTAACGGGTAAACCACAAGACAGATTAATCATGCAATGAAGACTGTCTTAAAGAGTGATCACACAAAGGCTTTCCATGAAACTAACCTTGATTCAGCATCGATAAAGGGAAAGGTCTGAAATCTTTAAAGTGAGTAGCTTTCTGACTATTTAAATAAAGTACTCTGGGTCGGAGAACCAATGGACAGAAATACAGTTCAAATTTTGTTTAGGCTAAAACATGCTTGGTTGGCAAATAGTAACAATTCATGCACAACAGAAAGTCTGAGATGATCTTTTGACCAAATTACTTGCTTGGTGGAACCAAGTCTACTGTAAGTGAAAAAACCCTACCATCCTTGAAAAGATTAAGTAGAGTGAGAGTATCATTTCAAACAATGAAACATTTGGACAACACTTTTATGCTGTAGTCATTTAGGCTGGCTGGGTCTAATGGCAATGAACTGTCATTTAATCTACATGAGACGTTTTCAGGATTGAAGCCTGCCTAACAAACCATGTTGATTTGGTTAGGTACATAATAATGTTACCTTGAATAATACACAATTAGGGAGTGTAAAACTGCAGAACATGATCTATATACTAACCTACAAATAGGCACTTTTGGAACACTATCCATATTTGTAGGTATGCATTACCTAATTCCACTAAGGAACATCAGTAGTTCAAATGCAGCAGTTCCACAACACAATGTGATGTGCTATCAGCTTGATTCCATAGCAGGTTCTGTAATAAAAGGTAGTCAGTCAATGGTTTTAACAATTGATCACAAATGCATACTAAGAGAAATGTAACGGTTTATCTTTACATCAGTTCACAAATTTACAACATGCTACATCTTCAATTTTGGTACAACAAAAATGCTCCTTATTGTCACTAAATCTGGAAGGATGTTTAAAAGATATCTCAACTTCATTGGTGGCTTGTGGTCTGCGTTGGTCTCTCTTTGCACACTGAGAACAGTACATACATTTTACATTTAGTAGCATTATTTTTATTATGGTATTATCTATGTACTGTGCAAACACTGGAAACATTAGCCTCCTTGTCCCATACACATAATGATATTGTTAACCCTCGAAGAATAAGCTATAAATCTGGTAAGAAATCCACTTTTTACCCAATTCACACATGATTCTTCAGCCAAGAGCGGTGGACCGCATTAGCCATACTTACCAAGTTACTTAGTGGTACGTATAGGGGTAAATATAGGTAACAATCATTTCCTACATTTGTTACCACCTGTGACAGGAAAGACCCATACCCTGACCGGGTACACCCGCCAGACGGTGCTTCCTTCTCCCCATAGCCACCAGGAACACAAGACTTCAATCGTCAGGTGAAGCTAGTATTGAAGAAAGCAGGAAACCCATCAGGAACTTCGGTGGCACTGTAGCATAGCAATAGAGTGCTTTACTGTCCTGACAAGGACAGCACCGATACTTACCGAGACACACAACATAATTGGATCAGGTGTATAAGTCCATTAATTACCAGACGCCTCTCTGCCTCGATACAGTTCTATGGCCAGTAATGCCCACCCGACAAAAAGTCACTGTTTCCAGGTGATCCCGATGGAGCGACGTCAATCCCAGCATACTAATAAAAAGCTCAGGGTCCGAGGATGTTATGTTCCAAAAAAGCGACTTTATCAGGCGTCGGGACCATAGCCGTGGCTGGATAAACCCCTGGTCCTTAAGATGGGTAATAAAACCAGGGTTCCCACATGAGCTCCCTCTCCGTAAACCCTCTGAGTGTTGCTCACCACAAGCACATTGGTGGGTCAATGGATGTCTATGAAAACGTATGCTAGTTCATTGCTGGTCTAGCGAGGGCAGACCAGACTTAGACATAAGAGGGGACTGGGCAGGCAGACAGGAAGTCTAGCCAGGAATCCGTTAGTGCCCCCTGCTGAAACTGAAATCCCATGATTCCTCAGCTACGGAGTTACCGTGTAGAATTTTATGAAATTTGCCTAATAGTTAAGAACATCTTTTGATGTTACATGTGGATCCCTGTCTTGAAACCGCTGTCAGAAATGGATGTAATTTCTTGGCTAAAACTGATAGACCATCAGGTACCTAGTTGTCTCCTAGCATGTTTACATCTACCACTAATAGTAAGCCTGTCCCTTCTGGTGAAGGGCAGTTGGTAACTTCCGATGTGGCCATTGAGTTTGTATGTGCTGCAATTACATTTGCGTGGGTAAACAATTCTCCTCCACGATCACTGGAACACAAAGTTTGTGTGTTAACTGCTACACCAAAAATGTTGTTTATCTTGTAACCTGCACTGTCTGTCGGATTCAATACATTGGTAAGAATGGTAGGATGTGAATACTTGTGTCACAAAAAAGGTAAGAATACTAACTCTCCCGATGGCAGACATTTTCAGTCCCACCAAGAGGGGCCAGGAGCATTTGGATGTCAAAACATCGAGTGGTTTAGAACACCAGCCAGGGTGGTGACAAACAGACTACTATGTCAATGAGAGGTCTATTGGACCTTTGTTTGGGGAACTAGACAACCCCCAGGGACTAAACTCTGAATGGGATGTTTCCTGTGTTTGTGTTATATTCCGTACACTGTTTTCACTTTTATAACTGAGATAAAACATTACAGTTGGGCTGGCCCTACGTGTATTGATAAGTATTAATTTATCTTTGAGTTGGCTTGGATCCTATTTTGTAACATCTCAGAACAGTTCATTTTTTTCAGATTGAGAAAGTATATGGCTGCATTAGTTTCAACCTTAATGCTTAATATGTAATAAATTGCAGTGACACAACACTGATTTATTCTGCAGTTTGGTTGGGTCCCCATTGAGATCCTAATACTTATAATACTGTTTGATCTACTTATTTTCAATCCACTGCACACTTAAGTTTTGGGTTCTCTTATTTGTAATACAGTTGTTTATTTTTTTTATTGATTTTTTTATATAAATACAGTATTTTAATTTGTGCCTCTGAGTATGTACAATTGTTTATACATTTCAGCTGTGTCTGAGTTCGCTCTGGGTATTTATATCTGGGGAGTATCCAATGGTGGTTCACCTTTGAGTCCTATTTGGACGAAACACGTCATGGTTTATCACTAATTTAATTTTCATGTTTCTATGCTGTTATGGTTTCAACTTTGGATTAATAAAAACTATGTTTTGGCACTGAGGACTCCAGGCTCTGCTTGCAGATCAGCTGGAGTCCGGCTATATATCTGAGTCTTAGTATATTATATAATTTTTTTGTTCTCCCATACATAAACCCCAAAATGTAAGCTAAAGCTCAGATTTCCTATCACCTTGAACTGTTAGTAGGAGTTAACTGAGAATACCAGTTATAATGTTACAAATATGTTCTAATTAAATCTACACATTGTAGTTTGACATTTCTATAACAAAAAAATTAAAACGAACAGAAGGAGTACATCAGGTTTGTATTGTTGTGAATGGCATTGCTGTATGAGAGAAAGCTGATCAGTTAGGAAATAACATACAGCACACACTCGCCATTCGCTTCTGTCTGTTGTATTGCAGATATCTTTAATAGATATTTTGAGCTGTAATTGGTAACAGAATAGCATGTTATTGGATCAAATTAATTTTGCTAATGTGCCAGTGTTTAATCCTAGTTTGTGACAAAAAAGGGCCAATAAAATGATACATGGCTAATTTTTTGTATAAATTAGTGCGGCGATTGAGCAGGGGGAAAACAGTGATGTTGCATGACAAGACGTTATAAGCTGGTAATCAGCAGTTTTCAGCAACACATATAAAGAAATAAATAGATTTAGGGTAGGTACGTGCCCTTTAAAGGGGCTTTTCTTAACCTTTAACCATTGTCATTTCAGTGGGCAAGGGTTGTGGCCAAGGGGCCAGGATGCACCCTAAGGGGATTGCACCTTGTCCACTGGAAATGGGATGAGGCTGAAGGGGCATTTTTGACCACTATACCCTTCAGGTTTATTTATTATCCCCCACTGTGCACAGAGTGGTGGAAGATGGTGGAGATGGTTGGTATCCTTTGGTAAACAAGTGGTTTCTGGGAACCCCTGCTTTGCTACTTATTTATTAGTTACATGTATTGTGGTTGTGCAATTTTGTGAGTTTCAGTAGAGAAAATTAAGATTGTTGCTATTTACAGCCCCCACAATCCTAAATCTTGCTTGACATAGCAAATCTCCTTTGGGTAGTTAATACACTCATATGGAATCACTGGCCTGAAAGGCAGTTTAGAGAAATAAGCTGCTGTCTAGTTCATATATGAGGCACGGAAGCCAATTCTCTAAATATGCTGCGGTATTGACTTCTTTCTTGCATATACACAACTTCAATAGCTCTATTTGCTCGGGAAGCTGCTCAGATTATGTTATTCTGATGTTATCAGTACTACGTGGCCTCGGCTTGCCTCATAACCAGCTGTCACTGCCTGTGTTACACCATTAATCACAGAGAATCTGAATTTTTCCCTTTTAGTGCCTTTTGCCATTCTTTCAGTGCTTGATGAATGAAGAGGGTGCAAAAATGGACAAACTCATTTATATAAGGCACTGTTTCAAGTAGGAGAAAAAAAGGGACACAAAAAAGCTTTGGAAGCTTGTTAGCTGGAAAGCTGCAGCATTAGGTTTTAACTCCAGTGTTGCCACACAATCAAACACATTTACAGTTGGACTCCTGCATTTAAGGCAAACAAAGAATGAATAGTAACATACGTTGTTTTCCCAAGATATTTCCCAAGATAATTCTTTAATCATATAAATTTTTGTCTTGTTCTCGGTTGTTACCAAGAAAACAAACATTGGCACTGACAGGTTAATGCCATAAAAATGTTTTTTAAATGTTACTGTGTGGTGTTTATGCATTTAAACCTCCAGAGGAAAGAATAAAATCACAGAACATTACTTGTAACATGTCCCAATCCTTCTCTGTTCTAAAGCATAGCAAAAAGCTAATCAAAAAAAACATTAAACAACTAAAGACATGCCAAAAATAGCAAACGTAGGTTATAGACTGTGTTTGAATCAAATAGATCTCATGTGGTTAAGGCACATGCTAAATTAAGTCCAATGACACAGCACCCTGTTGTGGCATTTTATTTTTTAATAAGTGGGAGACCATGATTGGGGGGGCATGGCGTTTTTTTTATTATTGATAAGCCTATTTATTTAACACATTGTGTTATCTGGGACAAAGAATGACATGTTGTCCACTCCAAAGAAAACACACACACACAAAACATAGCCAGACACACATCCTAACATACTCATACAAATATACAACTCACCTATAGCGGTAAAGCCTCAACCTGTCTTCAATGCAGCTTGCACATGGTGAGAGCTGCTGTGCTTAAAATGCAGGTAACACATTGCCCCTCTGGATCCGCTCATGTGCTGCCCCCCACTAAGTCCCGTCTGGGTCCAACGGACCCATCCAGACCCATGTCAAGGATGGCCCTGCATCCCACGCCACGTCAATATGTCAATATGTTGTCAGGTGGCAGCATAGGAGCTGTGATTGAGATCTATACCACAAAACCACTACAATTTATTCAGTAGCTCAGTGGGCAATTCAGTGGAGATCCAAAAGCAGGGCCCTCGGAAAGTATGCAGTTCACTGCTTATTGTACTTTTTAAACCTATGTTAAAAAATGAACTAAAATAAGCTTTATTTGAAATCTGTCTAACGATATCTTAACTTACTCATTAATAATGCTCTCTCTTCAGTAGAAGTTATTTGAATGGTGGAGTAAGAAAAAGTAAGAGCACAAGAAATTAATTTTTTCTGGCTGGTTTTGCCACCAATCTGAGGCCCAATGGTAAATACACCAACAGGGGCTTTTATGAAATTGTATTCTAAATACATAGCCATTAAAGTGTAGTCCCCCTTTAATTGCTTCCACTCTTATGGGAAGGCTTTCCACAATATTTTGGAGTGTTTCTGAGGGTACTGAAACCCTTTAATGCAACTATGTACCAAGGAGCCCACTATATATATAATATATATATATATATATTATATATATATATATATATTATATTATTATTGTAACAAGGTGCAGGGTGTTGTTGTGGGAGGGGTATACATTCCCCCTCTATGTTGCAGGGTTTTGTATGACATATAGGGCAGGCTGGTGCTCCACCCCGCAGTTTACATGCACCTGGACTGACAGGCCGGGAGTTTAAGCTGACTCCAATGCACTGGTCAGCTGCAAGTTATTAGCTGCAATATAACCTGTTGGATAGAGGGAGGGGAGAGAGAGTTTGTTTGGAAGCGGCAGGGCTGGCTATGCACAAAAGAGACCATCAAAAAGGTTGGTGGGATTATGTTTTGTTTTAGTTTAGACCCTTAGTAGTGAGGGAGTTATATGTTAGTAAGCGCTCAGACGAGCTAGGCTTTTGTGTGTAGGGAATTTGTGTTCTATGTAATCCAAATAAATCGTGGGTGATTACCTAAACCAAACCGTTCTGTTTGGTACCCTGTGTGGGTGCAGGATCACAATATATATATATATATATATATATATAATCATAACATTTAATAGAATTTAACCACATAAGGAATACCCAAACACACTAATTTATAGTAGATGCTATATAATAATCTTTAAATAAGTACCTTTGCTATTAAACACATAAAAATGTAATGTATTCTAAATAAATACTGTTACTCATTTAGATAATACAGATGTAACAATGCTGTGGTGGCGGCAGTCATCTCCCCAAGGAAAACAAAAAACAGGCTAATTTAAATGTCTAGTAGAGCATATGTCTGGCAAAGCATAACTAAATTCACATGCATATTAGCTGACCTACAAATGTAGTTGATACTACAAACATATGCATAACTAAAAACTACCGTATATTTGACAACCCTAATAAAAACTCTTATTTTTGTGTACAATGCTCCTTCCATTCTCTAGTTCAGTTGCTGTCTATGTTAGAGCAGTATTTTTCCTCAAAACAACTTAATACACAGCACAGCGTCTAAACTACAACTCCAGATAGTATGCACTCAATGAGCATTGCATGAAAACAGAGTATCGCTTACTTGCAGTGATTTCTCCCAGGTCCTTTAAAGGACTAAGGGCATTGATGTAAAAGGTAACGTGAAAGCCTTACTAACCTTAAACCATAATGATCATTGAAACACATTCTGCACTGACAGAGGTAATATCAAACATGCATTCGCACAGTGTGAAATCATGTAACAAAAATGAGCTTTCAAATACATATACATCAATCAGAATACGAAAAAGCACCATTCTCTGATATAACTAAAACCTGCTTGTGGAGATCAAACAAAGCTGCATCGCCTTACTCTGATGCAAAACTGCATTCAGAGTACTAAAGTAATAAAACTTCAAGAAGTAATCGGGGGCAGCTCTAGGGCTTGGGGTCCTCAGCAAAACAGGCACCCATCTATAACATAAGTTATTATACCGCTAATTAGATAAGGTATCTATTATTTTTCTTTAAGCATATTGTCATGGATCTGGCTAGTCCGACCGACTACCTCCGCTGTTTTGTGCTCCTTTAGCCTGGGACAACACACTTTCCCCGGTTCCCCAGTCACTAGCCGAGACTCAGTGTAGGATAAAACCAAACGAAGACTGATTTATTTCTCACACACAGAACTTGATATATCCAGCAAAACACACATTTACATAAAAACACGATATTGGGATACAAACTGCCCCCTTAATCTGCCTCCCAGAGACAACAGGGGCAGTAACGGGATTAACAATACAATGGGGGGAGGACTGATTTATACAACATAATAATGCACCATAGGGTGGAGGGGTCTGATATTAAATTAGAACAATGGCAGTCACTCCCTGGTTGCAGATCCTGGCTGTCTTAAACATGCTTTAAGTAAAGATTACACTATTACCGTCTCACTACTGTTGAATTAAAGAAGATACAAATCTTCTTTAATTCAGCAGCTTCATTGTAAACCATGACTTCATAATCCTTCTAGGCCCCTAGATGTTATAATTATAAAAAATATTAAAATGATTTAAACATATACCAATTGGGGATTTGATTCTGCAATCCCAATTAAAACGAATAAGAATGTAAGCTGCATTTCAGCAGAGCTACTCTATCATCAATGCCTGATTAACACAATTTATAATTACTCACTTGTCTTCATGTGAGTAAACCCTAAACCAGGTTCCTTGTGTGGGTGGCAAGGTCCACGTGTTGATAGTAAATTTCATCTAGGTATGATGCTTGGGAAATTGCAGGCACATACAGTATAATATGATATACACTTTTTTCTTTGTTGCTTTTGCAAGGTTTCCATACACAGATATGTATCAAGTACAGAGATCCTTGAAGGCATGCACAATTGAGGACCTATTTTTACCTTGACAGTGGCATACTTTAGTTGATAAATCCAGGAAAATGACTTAAAAAGATCTCCTCAACATAAAAATATAATTTAAACACTTTTGCTCATTTTTACAAAATAATCTAGCATACAATCCAGCATAACACTCAAATCCAGTTTGCAGTTACTAGAAATTGTGCTTTCTAGTACATTTAGCACCCTTCATGTACGGTATTCAGTTCTGCAGCCACACTTCAATATAAAACTAGACATTTTTTGTATATTCCATTACATTCATTTATATAGTGCCAGCGGATTCCATAGCGCTGTTACAACAGGGCTGGGACTGGCCTACCAGGATACTGAGACATTTCCCGCTAGGCCCCCTCCCCATGGGGCCGGTCATCTAATTGTTGTTGAATATTATATGAATAAAGAGGGCTAAGGGAAGGGTATTAAGATGACAGAGAGATAAAGAATAGAGTTGATGAGAAGTTATGTTAGGAAACATGAAGATGGAGAGAGAGATGACTGTGGTAAAATATGGGATGAAAATGGTAGGGAGGAATATGATAATGGAGGTATGAATATGGTGGTTGTGGATTATTTAGCTTGGGTATTGGAATAAATTAGGATGTTGGGGTATGATGATCGTCAGAGGCAGCTCTACTTAACACATACAGTACATACTGTGACAAAAGGTGTGGTAAAGTAATAGATGGCAGGTATATTAGACCAGCCTTGGTAAATAGTAGCCTACTTTAAAATATGTCCCAGGGAAATATATTGTTTGTTTATGAACTGCATTATTGGTAGTTTGCAAAACATGGTAAGGGTCCCTGGGGCGGAGCATCTGGAAGAGCAGGGTGGGCCAGTGCTCCAACAGCACTAATTGCTGTTTAGATCCAGTCCAGAGCCTGCATTCTGGACAGGAGCTCCACAGGTGAGGACTAAGTAGCAGCTCACCTGTGGCTGATTAATTAGCAGGCAGAAGGTTAAAGGGCTTTGAGCCTGATTCAGAGGAGAGACCAGTGTTATTCCAGCTGGGAGAGCTGAGGAACTGAGGAGTGGTTTCTCTCTGAAAAGCCAACTTATGACTTATTGGAAGGTGAATGTTTGGAAGCTGTTTTGTACTAAGCAAGTATTCAAGCAAGGACTGTTATCCTGTGTTGCCTATAACTGCTGCTGTTAATTCCTGTAAAATAAACATTGAAACTGAGCTGGATGTGTCCTGGGCTTCATTTACCCTAGAAGACTGTGGTAACAACCAAGATCCTTGACAACCATCCCAAGGAAAAGGGAGGCTTGTCACAATACATACAGCCACTCTAAAACACCATAAACATACAAACATATGTACATATACACAAAACTACTAGTACTTTACACATACATGCATTCACACACTCTTACAACATACATATGCAATTACACATACACCCTTCAACACCATATACTTATACATAGCCACTTTAACACCATGCATTTAACACATTGCACATATAAACATACATGCATACATTCAAGTATGCACACTCTAATACCATACACCTAAACATACATGCACGTGTAATAAAAACTATACACTTACATATACACACACACACTTTCTCCATGCAGTTCGCAAAGGTCCCCCTCATCTAACATTTTTAGGTCTAAATTGTTTTAGGGGCGCTACAATGTTTATAACATACTGTGAAAGTAATTTCTTTGTTTTTAATAGCTTTGTGAAAAATGTGAATATATGTGAAAACAAATGTGAAAACTGTTAATTTCATATTAAGATGTTTTTTGTTGGGGGGGCGCTCTCTCAGTTGGTCCCAGCCTATTACATGATGTCATGAGCCACAGTGATATTAGGAACTATGTGTTTTCCTATGTATCTTTTTTAAGACGAATGTGTTTTTCAAATATAATTCAAAAGGCAGAGTTTGCCCCTATTCTAAACAAAAAATACCAGGGCCAGAACTCGACACGTGCAGTGTGACCAAAACGTCACCATAAAATATGGTGCTGGTATTCAATTATTTCCAGGGCTGGTTTTAATTCCCAGTCCGGCCCTGCAACAGGGTCAGTAAAATAATTTAAAATCACACACAACTGATACAAAAGCAGAAGAGGGCACTGCCCCTGTGAGCTTACAATCTATTCTACGTAGACGATCCTTAATGTTCTTCATATAAAACTGAATGTGAACACTAGCTAAGCAATATTTCCAGTTATTTTAGGATGACTATGCTTCCTCCATCCAGACACATAATGGAGGGATGGAAAGGATATTCGAACAAACATATCTGAAGTGGTTTTAGATTGCAAGAAAAAGTGTCACGTATCACATTATTCCTAAACAACATGAGTATGGATTATTGGGGCATTTCCCATAGATGGAAACCTCTATTAATCCTATCCAAAGCATATATTTAAATTACATTAAGATACCGGATGCAGAGCACTCACCTGATCTCATTCATATATATATATATATATAATATATATATAAATGCAACTTGAGACTTCTGTTAAATGGAAACTTAACATAATTAATTTCCATTGATTAGAAGATGGGGGATCCCTTCTACACAGCTATCCGGATACTGCAGCGGGTTAAATGCAAGTGATGTTAATAAATGCTGAGTGCTTTGAGCTCTCACCCTGAATAATGAAATAACCGCACTGACTCTTCACTAGCCACCAGCCATGTAGCTTCATCAATATAATACAGTCCTGTAATACATAAAACAAAATATAATTTTTCAACCACAGCACTATACCAATGCAGTAGTATATCAATGCCAACAAAAGTGACCCAATTAAGATGTTGACGGGATAGATAGAAGCATCCATCTGGAAGCATGAATCACAATGCAGATGCACACTTACATAATGAAAACTGTTCGCCAATACAGCCTGCTCCTCGCAGATTGCAGGGAATATTTGAATGGCTTTCTGGAATGCAGGGGCCACGGTGTAGCATGGATCGCCACCTGCGAGTGCCCTTTTTGTAGGGTACATAAATGTGTCTAGCTGCCGCTTCGGATCATTATTATTCTCCAGTTATTTACAAATGTGTGCGCATTACCCTTACAAAAAATTACTGCATTTTTTCTGAAGTAATACTGCAGTTTTTTGGACATGAAAAAACTTCAATACTGCACTTTTACTGCAGTATTACTGCACATTTACTGCAGTTTTACTTCATTGTACTGCAGCTTTATTGCATTTGTACTTCCATACAAAAATAACTGCAGTACAGTGAAGTACAAATGCAGTAAATGTGCAGTATTGCAGTTTTTTCATGTCCAAAAAACTGCAGTATTACTTCAGAAAAAATGCAGTAATTTTTTTGTAAGGGTGAAGCTTGGTAAAAACACTTGTATTCTTCTAAGTTTTCTGTTTTAAATCCCTCTCTGTATGAACTATAAGTTCAACATCCTCAGTAGTTAAATATTAGGAAATAAACCACTGCTACTAGCCAGGGAATATGAATAACACATCTACAGATGCAGCACATATTTATAATAAAACATAGTATAATTATATACACCACTAATAGCTTTACACAGACTAAAGTTTAGTTTCTAGCTAAACCCCATAAAGGTGCAGTGGGATAGTGACATCTTATTTTAAGATGAAAACCAAATAATTTTAAGCTAGTTTTATCTAATATTCACCTGTTGAACATACTTCCTCCATCTTGGAAAATCTCTCCAATGGTACCCCCCAGCTTCCACAGTTCTAATAAGCCCCGCCTCTCGGTGCGTTTCCAAGTATGACTAATAAAGTTATTGAGCTCTGCAGTAAATACACAATCTCCTTTCAGTCACAGTGTTTAGGTATCCATACCTGAGGTAAGTACAGTATATACAAAGTGACCCTAAATGCATGGCATGACTGGTACACTGAAAATATTCACAGCCTAGCAGTTGGTAGCGCTATGTCACTGTCAGGCACAGGCTTAATTTGCAGAATTTTAGAATTTGGTCTGAACCCACCATAATAAAACAAATAACCAGTTTAAATATACAGTTGCAAAATGGGAAGGAAACTCTGCTTTCCAGAGTTTATAACCTAAACATAAAATTATAGATTTCCAGAAAGCGCTGCATGTGCTTGTTTATTATTAATACACTGCCAGGAAGAAATATATTGAGATATCTCTTGTTTTCCTGGAAACATTTGTTCTCAGTTACAATGAAATGTTGCACAAATTATCACAAGTAGTAAAAACTGAATAAATCATGCTTTTTTTTTTTTTAAGCTGTTCTGAAATGCAACAAGAAAGTAATTTTGAAATGGTTTAAGATGCCTAAAACACTGCACTTAACCCTTATTTAGACAGAGGTTTACTCCAGCATCCAGAGGATCGCTCCATCAGTGGTAATTGTACTTGGATGCTTGGGCCCTAATACCTTAAGTGTTCCAGTATATACATGCATTCGTTAAAGAATTAGAGACGTATTTGACAGGTAAAGGTAATATGATGTGGTGAGTAACTGAATGTCAGAGGTTCAAGAAAGAGCAGAACTGAGTATAACACTAAAAGAACTCTGGCTATTGGATATATTGTGGAATTGCTGTCTGTGACTGAAATAACAAGAACTGGAGATAGAGAGGATATGGGAAGGTCACCATTAGCTTAGTAAGGTATTGAGCTTAACCCCTTAACGACCAATTACATGCCAGGTATGTTACGGAAAAACATGCAGATAAGGTATTGGTACATGCAGGCCTCGGTATTGAGACATTCAGCAACACCAAAAAATTTGCAGGGACGCCATGTGATCAGTAGCGACCACATTTAACGTATCCTATGTAGCGGTGGCCTGCTGCTTAAAAAGTAATTAGGAAAGTGATCAATGGTCACCACATAATTCTGTGTTGATAAAATGCATTGATAATGAAATAAAAATCAGGGGCCCCGTGGGTTTTGATCCTGAGAGTGAACACAACCTTCATAATGAGAAGCATCCTGCCTCAGATCACAACAGATAACAAGATCTTTTCCATCTGAACCCTATTCTTACTGATATAAATTATGAAGGTGAAAGCACACCAACATAAAGTAAAACAAAGCTTATTAGTACAACATTACAATGTTAAAGTGTCTCACAATACATGTAAACACTATAATTGGGCGCTGGCAGAAAATTTGTGATCGGTTTGGTGGGAAAAATTTTCGTCGTATTCACCAAAATGTTTCTGTATATATTAGTTTATTTGGGGTCCGCGAAAGATATCTTTGTATTCGGGAGTGAAGGAGACCCTGATCTGGAAGACATTTTTGAATACAGAGAGGCTACAGTAGCGTTCCTAGCGCGGGGGGGGGGGGCGGTCCGCACCGGGTGCCTCTCATCAGGGGCGTGCCAACTTGCCGGCACCCCTCCAGAGACGGACAGTAATGTCCGCCGCTGGAGCAGCAGGCTCGCAAGGGAGCGGTATCGGAGGTCTTTGTCGCTCCCTTACTGTCCGTCTCTGGAGGGGTGCCGGCTGCTGGCAAGTTGGCACGCCCCTGATGAGAGGCACCTGGTGGCGGATCGCCCCCCCCGCTTACGCGGGGCAGAGCTGGGAGACAGAGGCCTTGCACCCCCACCGCAGGACTCCTGAAAGGTAAGTGAACTTCAAAGGGGGAGAGGGTAGATAGTTAGGAGGGGGTAGATAAGGCAGAAGGGGTAGATAGGTCAGAAGGGGGTAGATCAAGAGAAGGGAGGAAGGAGGGTAGCAAGAATATTGAAATAAAGAGTCGGAATGAGAGAGAGAAAATGAATGGATTAACGTGTGGATGAATTGTGTGAATGAGCGAGAGAATTAATGAATTTGTGAGAATGCATCAATGAATATGTGTAAATAATTTGTGTGAAAGAATAAATGATTGTGAATGAAAGTGAATTAGTGAGTGACTGTAAAAGTGTTTGTGTTAATCATAGGTGTATAATTGATTTGTCAAAAAGGCAAAGATGGTATAAGCAGGGTGTTTATGGGACAAAAATGGCACAGGCAGGGTGTTTATGGGACAAAGATGGCAGGTACAAAGATGGCGTACACTCGGCTGTTTGGGAACAATGCTGACTCATGCTGGGCTGTTTGGGGGCAAAGATGGCACGTCCTATGTGTGTGTAATTTGGGTGCTGGTCAGGTTCTCTGTGGGCAATGTGGACGCTGGCTTTGGGGTGTGCAATCTGTGATATATGCCTGTAATTTAGGGGTTTTTATCTATACCTTTATTGCTGAGTTTTCATGTGATTTCTAGTTGATCTATACCTGCAATGCTATGTTTCCGTACATTATTATTGTATACCTGCAAATACGGGATTTGTTTGTCTGATTTTATGCCGCCAGTGCTGAGTTCACATGTGAACAGTAATAACAATATATATATATATATATATGATTGCTAACAGCAGTCACACGCCTATCATGCCCAGGTAACCAGTACATGCTAGAACCTGGGTATGCCTGGGCGTGATAGGAGTGTGATTGCTGTTAACAGCAATATTAATATATATATATATATGACTATTTTATTTTTTTTGTCCAATTTTGATGAGTTACTTACTTTTAATAAGTGTGAGATTTTTTTGGTGTGGGGGGGCCATTTTCGGTTTTGGCCAAGTAAATGCTGAATTTTTGGTTTCGGTCTAGAATTTTCATTTTGGTGCATCCCTACTAAGCCAGACACTGAAGTAGTAGGCCTATACTACATCAATGTCTGGCTCAGTGTATAGTGATAGGGATTATGCTGTACGACTGTCAATGTCTGCCTCAGTATATAGTGATAGGTGTTATGCTGTACCACCTTCAATGTTTGTGCCAGTATATTATAATAGAAGCTATGCAGTTTTAAAGTGTGTGTTTCAAAGAAAAGTGGCCCTATAAAGTGTCTCCTGGATGTATGGCATATTTACTATTATGTTAACAACTTAAAGTTAGAATGTATTTAGTTAAAATATCTATCTAGCTATGTACCTCAATAGATTTGTCTGGGGGCATTCTCATCTTCCATACTATTACCATTTATATGTTTTTTTAGACAAGGTTCTATAGAATCAACTTCCTTTTATATGAATGATATTTTATTAAAATCCTAATATTCTTTTCTCATTATGCTACAGAGTAAGGCTGTCTTGTTGGAAACCAGAAAGGGGGTATGGATTCCATGAAGATTTTCCCTCTGAAATCTATAAAACATACAATTAACATAGAACCACAGGGCTCTGGTAATTGTCAAAAGAGCTAAACATCCAGCTTACCCAACAAAAAAAGCATATTGTGTGGCTTTATGACCCTCATTCAATTTCTTGGCAATTTTGCTGCAATGGCCGAAAAAATGTTTAAAAATAGTTAAATCAATGTCTACAGGTTCCTAACCATTAGTAACAATACAGTTGCTTCAGACAGACCCATTTGCTTTGGCACCACTGGTTAGTACTGAACAGACTGAGTAACCACAGGGATCAAGACCTAAAAGGCCAGACATTGTATTCAATATACACAGAACAATTGTTGGCCTTATGTTTGAAAAGGTTGTTCAATTGTGATGTGCTTCATCTCTTATACTATGACCAATATTTTAAAAAAATAAACTTGGTCAACGGAGATTGTGTCTTCCATTCCATTTATCAGGGTCAGTGTCTAATGCAATCAATATATTGTACATATACCATGTAACCAAAACCAAATTTTGTTTAGGTGTTTCAGTCACTCCTATTGCTAACAGGTGTATAAGCTCAAACTATAAACGCATATAGGCAGCCATCTCTGTAAACAGATATTAGTAGTAGAATGGGTCATACTGCAGTGCTCAGTGACCACCTTTGTCACAAGTCAGTTTGTGAAATATGTGAAACTGCTATATCTACCACAGTAAGTGCTATTATTGTGAAGTAAAAGCCTCAAGGAGGCGGTAGACCAAGCTCAGCCAAGAGGTAGTAGAGCATACATGCACAGATGGGGCTGCCAAGTGCTTAAGCATGTAAAAGTTGCTTGTCCTGTGTGCCATCACTCACTACAGAGTTTCAAACTGCCTCTGGATGCAAAATAAGCACAAGCACTGTGGGTCAGGAGCTACATAAATAGGTTTCCATGGCAAAGCAGCTGCACACAAGCCGAACATCTCTACCTCGGAATACTGAGCGTCGTCTGGAGTGGTGTGAAGCACACAACCACTGGACTATGGGGCAGTAGAAACATGTTTTGTGGATTGATGATTCATGCTTCACTATCTGAAAGTCTGATGAAAAAATCTGGGTTTAGGGGAAGCCAGGTGAATACTACCTACTGGAATTCATAGTACTGTAAAGTTTGATGGAAGAAGGATAATGGTCTAGAGCGGTTTTCAGGGTTTGTGCTGGGCCCCTTGGTTCCAGTGAAGGGTAATGTAAACACTACCGCATACAAAGATATTTTAGACAATTGTACAGTTCCAAATTTGTGGCCCCAGTTTGGGGAAGGCCCTTACCTGTTCTAGCAGGACTTAGTCCCTGTGCACAAAAAAGATCCATAAAGACATGGCTTAACTAGTTTGGTGTGAATTAACTCAAACGGCCTGCACAGAGGCCTGACCTTAGGAAATCAGGCCTTCTCATCCAACATTAGTGCCTGACTTCACAAATGCTCTTGGGCACAAATTCCTACATGCACACTACAAAATCTTGTGGAAAGCCTTCTTATAAGAGTGGATAAACCAAAACTGAATGTGTGAAATGATAGTGGGAGCATAAATATCAAACATAGCAAATGTAAATACTTCCTTGGTAAACCGCAGCCTCCCACTGATGCACTTTTCCAAACTGCCGAAACCAACAAAAACTAAAAGGGGATGGCGCAGGGACACCAAGACAACTTGAAAAACAATAAATAATACATAATAGTTCGATATGTAAAATAAATGAATGATAAATGAAATAGGAAGTAGTTGCACTCACAAACAGATGGGTAGGAATGCACCCAAGATGAGAAAAGATGAAACTCTGCCCTAGATAGAGTTTTTTTCTTCTTTAATAAATAAGGAGCCACACTAAAACAAGTGTGGATAATAGGTAGGCAAGATAAATACAGATTACAGTTTCAATACAATCAATTCAATATCCTCAATAGAAGAATAGGCTTCTTTGGAAGAAAATGTTTTCCTGACGGCTACCAGTCAGCTCAGGAAATGACCTGCAGCCCTAAGCACTACAGAAAGTAGTCACCTATGTACCACATACTCAATTAGCACTGAAATGATTAAAGTGACAGTAGTGCACTTTGCAGGCATTAAAGAATCAAATGTGTTGTTTGCTTCACTAATGCCTAGCTTACAAATGAGTCTAAACACAAGTAGACATCCATTGGGTTACTTGGTCCCAGCATTTTCCCCTTGCAACAGAGTTTTGAACTGAGCCATTCTGGGGCCCATCCATGCAAATGGCTAAAAGAAATACTACCATATTTCCCCCTTGCAATCCATGCAAATTTGCCATTAACCCCTTGCCATTGCCATCCATGCCAATTGCAAGAGGAGGCACTGCCATATAAGCAGCCACTTCAGTCCCACCATAATAGAGCCCGCAATCAAAAGTGGACAGAGAAACTCCATTGTAAGTTTAATTCTAAATGATCCTAATTATAATATACACTGCTAACTTGCTGAAAGGCTGTTCCACAAAGATTTTGAAGTGTTTATATGTTAAATGCTAATTAAATGATGCACATATATCCAAGAACGCACTGAAGTTGTGTTGGTTGCTTGTTTAATCAAAGTGAACGCACTGACCTATTTTTGTCCCAGATATTATAGCATTGACCACTGCATAATTTATTACTGGCATGGTCTATAAATAGCTGTAATACACATATGTCGTAGTTTCTAATCCATACAATGATACAAATGCGTAACCATACAATGCTGGCTGTGTCTGTCTTTTCCTGAAGATGCACTTAACCCACTCTTTGATTTCATGCCCGCTATTTAAATTCAAAATGATGCAGTCTAATTTTCCAAACCAGCACGAAGTCCATTAAATAATACATGTGCCACTGCAGTGTCATCAAAGGAAGAGAGCATGCTCTGATTTACAGCAGGGCAGTAGGAATGGAGCACCTCTGTTTGCCTGACCTATTTCGCTTGACTGTTTGAATTTGATTAATTGTATTGGATTCCCCCACAGATTACTGGGGAATCATTGCTGGCCCACATGCAAGTGAGGAAAGAAAAATCTAAATATGAACGGAAGGACTAAAAAATCAAATTATGATGTTAGACTCACATTTCTGATCTTAGTGTCTCCTTAATACTGAATAGATGATTTGTAGATAAAGATCAGTGGTGCATAGCTGTATTCTTATTAGTGCAATCAATCGATACTTCAGAAATGAAGACTTAAAAAAGTCATTACCGTTTGTGACAGCAGAGTAAATACAACATAAATTAGGGATGACTGTGAACTTTGGTCTAGACTAGAATTGCAGCCAGTATACAATGGACAGAAAATGTTATTTGATACATGCTGGTATACATGTTGGTATAAATTACATGTTATTTATTATTACTAAAAGTGCTGTATCTTGGCCTAAGCTGACTAGGCCTAAAGCGGCAGTTTACACTTGAAGGCAGGTCCTCAATTGTATTGAAGCTCCTCTCAGTATAACTTGACATGTTATTTCCCCCCCGTGGCCTGACCTTCCTCCTGTGTCCCAGTGATTGACTTCCCGGTTACTTTTTTGGTGCATTCTCTGGATTACCCACTCGTCTCCAGCCTCTGCTGCCTAATTGTCGACATTTTGGCACCGCAGGTAGGGCCACTCCTTGAGCTACAGTTCCTCCCTCTGAGCCTTGGACCCTGGTGGTCCTGATAAAGATGGTTGAGACAAACTATTTGGGGATAAAGATGCCACCACGAAGTTGGGACGCATAAGCTGTTTGGGTACAAAGATGGTACTGATAAGCTATTTGTGGACAAAGATGGCACTGTTAAGCTGTTTGTAGACAAAGATGGCACTGACAAGTAACAAGCTGTTTGGTGGCAAAGATGTCTAAACGGACAAGAATTGAGCTCCAGACACCTGTTACTTGTAACAGGGAGGCTGCATCCTAATCTTGAGAGGGGTCTTAATGTCGAGTGGCTTTGCCCTTTATGACACTACCCCTGATCTACTGATCATGATCCGTGACTATGGCAGGTATTTATTTTAGACTGGATGTGTTTATATGTATGCTTTCATTGTCTAAGATTTATGGCACAAATTGTGTGTGAATGTACAGTAAGGTTCAAACCTTGGTGTGGTGTTACTGCTCAAATCGTGGACTGATCATTTGCTAATGCAATCAGTTTGAGTGTCGTGATCATTCTAGTGTAGTTGAGATGTATAACTGATCTTGGTGAAGATGGTTGAATAACACTTTTCATTATGTTATTTAAAGATTTTTATGTTTAAAATAATAGATACAAACTTTTTAAAATGGTGCACAAGACAACAAAATATACAAGTAATTACTCGGTATCCACACTTAATATATAGTGAGGAAGAGGTAGATCTCAAAGAGGAACAGGTAGGGCCTAAAGGTGAAGGGGTGGGGCCAATGGATGAATAGGTTGGGTTTACTGAGGAAGAAATGGATTATAAACGGGAAGAGGTGCAGCCTGGACAGGAAGTGGTAATCAAATTAAAATTAGGGGGTGCATCTTTTTAATCAGGCCTAGGGCAGCACAAAACCGAAATATACCACTAATTACTAAGGGTCATGAGAGCAGGGCCGGATTAAGAGCGTCATGGGCCTGATGCTGAGGATTTTTGTGGGCCTTTTTATGGAAATAAAGAAATATAGACAAAATAGAGAGAATCTTAACTCCTTGGTATCCGAGTGTACTGGATAAAGAGAACATCAGTGCTAGGTAGATAGTATAAGATATAATTTTATATAATGGGATTTGGGAGTACATCAGTACACAAAAAAATAAATCATACACAGGATGCCAGAAGCCACAATTTAGTGTGAATAATCCTTGCAGATTGAAATACAGTAAATACCACAAAACTAAGGCTGCAACAACTAATCAATAAAATTGATAATAATCGATAATAAAAATCATTGCCAACAAATTTCATTATCGATTAGTTGAATCTATTTTATCGATTATAAAATGAGGGTTTTTTCAGAGCAAATGCCCTGAAAAATACCCCTCGTTTTTATAATTCAACCTCAAATAGAGATAACACTAAGATCCAGATCCCCCGCAGCGGATTCTTCTCTCTAACATATATATATATATATTATATATATATATATATATATATGTGTGTGTGTGTTAGGATCCTTTAACCTCTCCTGGTAAATTTTAGCCTGCAATCCATGAAACAGGTTAGTAGCCCTTCTTTGAACTCTCCCCAAAGTATCTATACTTTTCTGGAGATACGGTCTCCAGTACTGTACACAATACTCCAAGTGAGGTCTCACCAGTGCTCTGTACAATGGCATGAAGACTTCCCTCTTTCTACTGCTAATACCTCTCCCTATACAACCAAGCATTCTGCTAGCATTACCTGCTGCTCTAATACATTGTCTACCTACATTTAAGCTCTCTCGATTACCCCTGAATCCCTTTCCTCAGATGTTGAGGTTAGGACAGTATCATATATTCTATACTCTGCCTTGGGTTTTATGCACCTTAGGTGCATTAAACATTAGCTGCCACAGCTCTGACCAATTTTCTAGTTTACCTAAATAATTTTCCATTTGGCTTATCCCTCCAGAAACATCAGCCCCTTTATGAATGGCAAACATCTGCAAGCTTTTGTCTCATAAAGCAGTGACTTTCATAAACAGCAGTAATTTTATGATGCATTATGCAGAGCTAATCAGAAAAACAATACTTCACAACAAGTAGCTGAGTTTATGATTTACACTATTTTATCTTACCTCATTGCACCTTGAATGAAGTGGTTTTATGAATAAATCCTCCAAGCTTCCTTAGTTTTTAGTCTGAAAAGTTGACTAAACATTACCCACTGTGATTAAATGGTCAACAGCACCACAGTCCAAGCAGCCCATATGGAATAAGTAGCTCTGTACATTTGCACATGTAGCTCACCATAATTGCCTGAAAAAGAATTTCATCCTTTCTATTTGTTTAAGTTGATTCCCTATGGGTAGCTTTGTGGGAGTTCGGGAAGTGTTATATAGTACCTTAGCTGTGCTGGGCTGCCACAATCAATCAGTACCCAGTGCGGTCATGCATAAAAATACTATTTGCTCAATAGTTCATCTAGTTTAATAGACTAGCAGCCATTCCCTTATTATAAGTAATCAGTGGATTGAATCATAAGCACTCCACGAATGAAAACCATTTAAAACACTTCTAGATCACTGGTAACCAGGTTTGGTTGTGTCACCAACCAGATTGATTTTAACATTTTTTCCATAGTGAACAAAGGTTGATGAATGTAAATAATTCAGTAATCAATACTGAAACATTTAGGTATAATATAAATAGTGAAATAAGGGTACGTTTAACAGAATTGATTATTTTTTAACTAAAAGTAGTAAAAAGAGAGGGACTGTGCAATTTATAAAAAATAATAAATGAAAATCATGCCATGGACAAGGCAAGTTCCAAGAGAAACAGGGGTGCAAGATTAACCAAAAATCATTACATATGATGAGGCCTACAAAGCACTAGGATGTGTTCATCCATTTAAGGAAGGGATTGAATAATTTCTGATGAGGAAAATTCAAAACTGGCCCGGGGATTAGAGTCATGATGGAATCTTTTAAGAAAAAAAGGGTCTTCATAAGGTTTTCTTGTATGCCTTTGGTTAGAAAAACGCAATCAGTAATATGTGAGAAAGGCTGGATTTGATAGACATATTTTTCAGAGTCTTTAATACTGTAGCAGAGAGGCAATACAAAGTAAGCTTAAAGCATGCTGGGTTACACTAAATATTGAAAAAAAAAGATGTCAAGAATATTAACATATTGATTAGAACTATGTTAGCTTAACAATGTGCAAAGTATATTTATTTAAGCAACATTGCAGAGAATGTTGTACACTTTTAAAGTAAACAAATTGTGAAACCCAGCCATATTAGATTTACTTATACTAGTTCATAAAAGAACACTACCATCTCTCAATTGTAAGGCACCAGAGGACCTTATTATTTTAGTGAAGTTGGTTCGTTTACCTGTCAATAGGTGATGTGCTGTTCATTCAAAGGGGTCTATTTCACCTCACAAAAAGGCACATACAATAATGATATTTTCTGTCACCTTATAATGGAAAGATTTAATTGTTTACCAAGGCAAGCAGGGATGTTCACAATTTTAGTGGTGGTTGAGATTGTACCACCCATACCAAACAATAAATTAACACTTTGGTGTGAACAAATAAACCTAAGCATTTTGTTCTTTCTGGTTGAGCCGTTATGGCTGTAAGATGTGAGCCAGCAATGCCTATTCTTGCCGACAGAGAGGAGAGTAGACTGTAATCAGTCAGCCATCTCCGGTAATGTTGGTGTTAGCAGCATTGCAGCATCAGTTTTAACCCAAGATATTCCAGGTACTATACAGTATATTATGGCGTACCTGGTATGTCACCAAATGGATTAATAAACCCATAAATATTTCCCTTGTCACTTATCTAAATAATTTTCACCAAGTAACTGAGAAGCACAAATAATAACTCATAACCTGTGAACAGAAAGTAAAAAATGGCTGACATAAGTAAGGTAGATTACTAATGTCCTGCTTTGGCCTTTATTCATTCACACTTATTTTTCCTGTGCTGCCAACTAAAACACATTTGCTGCAACATTATGGTAAGTTTTGTGCATAGATGTGATCAGTTCATTATTTATGATAGCTCTTATAAAATTGAAACTGATGAATTAATCCTATTCTGTCAAAATATTTCTCTTACGTACTGCTGTAGCACATATAATGCTCGGCAACATATGAAATTCATTTTATGGAAGGCATGGAAAACTGTAATACATTGTACTATTACCTATGCTCAACATGTAGAATTTAGGAGAGTGTCACATCCTTTCTTGCACCATTATTTTTCGACAGATAGGTGGGACTATTGATGTTTGTGGTTTGAATTAAAGGTCAATAAAATGATCACTGTTTTTATTTTTGTAAGGCCAATATTAAAACATGATTTCCGACTGTACTATATGCACAGATCACACAATATGTTTCCATTCTATATTATCAATGTTAGGTACAATATTTAGTAAGCATTTTGTTCCATTTAATTCCAAATGGTCTTTGCCTTATAAATAAATGATACATACTCCGTATATTGCTTCTACATAACCTAATTGTTGTCGTTATGTAACGTGCACCTGACAAGCATCAGTTCCAGCTATTGTATCTGCCACTCAGACTCCATATACATGTCACAAATGCAGCTCAGCTAGTTAAATTATTCACCTACCAGTTAAGAAAGTACAAATTTGCAATCATTTGAATAGCATTCGTCTTTTTGTTCTGACATGATGATTAAATAATTACTTAAAAAAAGATCAGAGAGAGAGAATCTTTGGATCCTGACAGCTTCACAGCTGTAAATATACAATACTTGGGAACAGTTTCTGAATAGACCACTGTGATATTTAGTATAATTACACCAGCCCATGGTGCTTGTGCAAACTTAAAATATACAAGCTTTTTAACATGAATTGCCGACCATTAAGTGTCTTAGGACAATGTAAACAATTTCAAACTTTCACTCAACTAACTACTCCTGGAACATGAAAATCCAGGAAAACCTACAAAGTGCAAAAAATGAACGTGAAATTGTGCAATCGTTTTATTTGTGTCTCAAATCAAAGCGGCATCTACGCAAGTTCCTATGAAATCCCCAGTCTTTGATTCCAACAGGTGGTTTGAGGGTCATGAAGCAGAAGGTGCAGTCCTAACCAGTTTACTTTGGTTAGCTTAGCAATGTGGGGAAAATTTGTGTCAGCATCAGCCAACCCTCATGATTGAGCGTAATAAATGGCTAGACACAAATACACAGTCAGATGTTCCAGCAGAGCTTAATTATTTAGCAAAATATCTTCTTATACTCTTAAAATAGGGCTGTAGTGGTGCATACCTTTCTGAGTGGACAGTGGTCCAAGATCCCACAAGCACCATGCACAAACACTATGGGCAAGGAACAAGTAAATAAGGAAGAAAATGAGAAAGAACACCAAGGAGAAAGAATAGCTGCATGAGCCATAAAAAAAAAAAAACTCCACATCTCAGCAAATGTGTGTGGTTATTCCGCAGAATCTCCTCACATGCGAGTGTCCCTTTTACCACCCTCAGCTCCCAGGGTTCCAGAAGATGTGGATGTGGATTTCCTGATTATCTGCTTACTTTAAGTAGTCAAACAATGACACAAAATATCTCACTTCTCTTGTTGATTTATAATGCATGTGCTTCTAGTAGGTTGCTTTTATATCTGTAGCTGCAGCATCTTCTTGTTTTGTATATTTGAGTATATAGTGAAGCCCTTGCCCACAGTGGTTGGTTATGGTTGCCCAGGGCAGAATAAAATGTGGCTTCTGTCCCTATGTACCACCCGTACACCCTCTCCCTGTCCATCTTGTTGTAAGGCTACAGCCTCATGCCCTTACATACACACTCATGCCCATCCACATATATACTGCCCTTACACAAGCCTTCCAACACACATACACTGTCCTTACACACACCTGCTCACACTTACATACACTGCCTTTACTGATCCCTGTCCATATATACATGTATACACAGACACTTACACATGCTTGCCTATATATATATATACACATATACACGCCTGCCCACACACACACAAAATGCCTGCCAACAGACATATACTGCCCTTACACACACAAATACACTGCCCTCACACATGATTGCAAATGCACACATTGCCCTTACACACACTTACGCACACCCCATATACACACACATGCACTGCCCTTATCACACACACATATACATATACACATACACTGCTGTCACAAACACCTGCCCATAACCACATACACGCCCGGGACACCTCACTGCTTGCCCTACTCTACTGCTTGCACACTATAATATACACTTAACCTGGGAACCCCAACAGTGAAACTTTCCTTGGCCTCAAGGTCAGTTTCTTCTTTCTCCGGGCAGGGGAGTGACATGTATCTATGCATCTATGCCCACTCCTCTACCAACTCAAACACACTAAATGCTGTCTGCTGCTAGCCCCTTCGCAAAGCCACTCCCCCAGAAGAAGGAAAGCTCCTAATCTCTACTGCATTCTTTATGATCTGTACTGTGTTATTGATCAGTTAATGTTTATAGAGCAGAGGCAAGGATCAAGGTTTTCCAAACCACGTCTATTTCAACAGCAATGTTCCAAGCCATACTGGCTTTGTGCATCACAAAATAAATTCCTGTTAAGGTCTAAAAAGAAATGTGTTAATTTTGAGCAGCTGGAAGCACCAAAAGTAATGTTGCCTATATTTAGTTCAGTCCCCAAGAAAGAACTCAACAGTGCAATCTAAGCCTTCAGGGTAGCCATACATAAACAATTTGAGCGGCCACATAAGAGGAAGGTTAAGATTGGACCTATTGAGGTATCAAAGGCCTCCAGCTATCCCCAGGACAGAAAATTGTTATATATCTGTAGGTATTTCTCATTTGTTACACTCCTCCTGCTATAAAGCATGGTGGCAATCACAGACAATCCTCAGACAATCATTTATTTGCCAGGGTCTCCATTTTAGAAGCCAGGGTGGATTCAGAATTAGGCCCAGATCAAACTGGATTGGTGAGGTTGGATTCCTACCAATATCACCAAAGATTTGTCTTCCTTTGTTCTTGAGATCACGGGCAGAGGAGTTCAAATGCAAGCTAATCTGTCCCCAACTTGAAATAAAGCATTCATAAACTCTCGACCCAATTTCTCCTAGTTCTCCACTTTTTTGTTGTCCTTTGTGGCCACCACGCTGTGGCAACTATAGAATGGTTGTATTTTTGACCAGCCTGCTATCTAATTAGCATGCCATGCAAAAAAAGATCAATTAGTCCTTGTAACATTTACAATAGTAGACCTAAACAGGCTTATATTTAATGCACTAGATAGTAAGGCAGTGTAATGCTTCCAGAATGAGGCTCAGAATCCAGATCAAGCCAAGAGGCCATATTACAATCACATTGTAGTTCTCACAGATCTCTTAAGCTTTTTTGGGCAAAGAAAAACAGAAGCCATTGAACACTGTTACATTGGAAAAATAATGTTTTAATAATCCTCAGTTAAAAACTGCCAAGACTAAACACTGAATGATAAGAGATTCCAATTTTAGCACTTACAGAATCTGGTTACAGACTACTTAACACAACTCAGGTAAAAAAAAAAAAACATTAAAAATAAAGCAGTAATTTCCATACCTGTGTTGATTACATTGAAAAATAACACAACTTGGGTTTTTTTGTTGTTACTAATGATCATTTTGTTTTTTGGTATACAACAGATATATATATATATCTTACTAACGTTTTTTGTGGGGCTTAGCTTAATGTTTTACTCTATCTATTACTCTGCAAGGGCTGTTCGTGTTAAAATATAGTTATAGCTTTTTAGCAATCAACTCCCATGTTATGACAAAGTTCAATGAATAGCCCTTGTTAAGCCAGTCATACCAATTGCCAAAATAAAGATGGGTTAAACAAAAAAGATTGTCTTAGTGTGTTTCCTAGAACAGAATTTTTATCACAGGTCCAAGTTCCTCTTTAGCAGCTGTACCTTTGGGTCCTTATCTCTGTCCCTCACCAAGCTAGCATGATATGGGCATGTTAAAGGAAACTAACAAAACAAACGGAAGTTATAGGGCATAACCAACATAAGCAAAGGATAAGATGCACCTGCAAGTGCGACCTGTCCTACTCCCAGTGTATCATATGCTAACATCTGGGATTAAAGAATTTACTTTAATCTGCCATAGTATGGTAATGCTATTTTGGTAATCAATGGAAAATCTTTCAGACATAGAATTATTGATCATAATTTTTTTGGTTCCCCTTATCTGTTTACAATGTATCTGTATTTCAATGTTGAACTTTTTTAATAGGAATATATCCATGTGTGCTATAGACTAAATAAAACTCAGATGCATATATTTCTGCCTCTTTGTTTTAATATTTGCATAATTTATTATAAATGTGGATTTAATTCACATGATCACATTGGAAAAGATGTTTTGAAGTACGATGCAGACATTATTTAAAGCAGGTGTTACCGTACTTTTCTTAACTAAGACTAGGAATACATTACTTTCTTGATTAATCCTGCATTCTCCACTGCTCATGAGTTTAACTGTCGTTGATCTCATTTTCAAAAAACACAGATATTAACACTTATCAGCATTGCATGTCACAGTGATTAATGACATTAGTGGTTTGGCAAAGAGGAATGTTTTGAGTCTTAGCTTGCATTTGGTGTCCTGCAGATAGACTCCAGGTTCTGCCCAATAGTTATTTTTAGCTCTCCAAGTAACTTAATATCTTGCAACAATTGTTGTAGTGTTTCTTTCCTGCAATTTGATCATTTTCATCAAAACTCAAAAACAAACAGGAAAAGCCACACTCCTAATATATCTAGGAGTTGGACTTGAATCCACAAAAATAACTATATCAGAGCCAATTTAATAAAATATAACTTTAAACCATTAAAATGGGGGTACCAACCCCCCAAAAAAGTAGAAACATATACCGGTAATACTAAGCCCTCTGTACAAGTTAGAGGGATAGAACCACCATGTTATAAGTAGCATAAATAGCATTTAGCATGGATCCTTCTGAGTTGAACAAGGTGCTGTCCTTCCATGATCAGCTTTTGGAATCTCATGAAGCACGACCACCCGCACAAACGGCACTCACCGCGGAAATTCTCAGGCAAGATAAACTGCAATGCAAAGGCCCTGAATGGAAGAGTAAGCAGGTACTTAAGGGGGAGGACTGCACCCAGGTGAGCAGATGCAGCTGGTCAGGTCGTTAGCATACACAGTACTGTGTTCTGACAGATGGCCTCTAGAGGCTACAGCGGATATGACACCTATACACAAATACAGAGTTTGAGCTAACAGGGTGTAATTATGTTTTAAAGTTCAGTTAGTTTTGCCAAAGCATCCTGTGCAGAATAAAAAAAAAAGGTATTGCCCTCATGTACCAAGCAAAGTCTTGAGAGTCTTGAGGGATATAAAAAGGTACATTTGGCTCTCCTAGCATGCGATTGCTTACATACCATATTTGCTCGATTATAAGACAAGGTTTTTTCCAGAGCAAATGCTCTAAAACACTTTGTCTTATATTCAAGGTCGTCTGATAATCAGATCTCAAATAGAAGTCTGACTAAAAGACTAAGATCCAAATTTCCCGCAGCGCTGCAGCAGACCTGGATCCTCCTTTCAGGCAGCTGGGAGGACGTCTGCACAATGCATGCATACAACCTCCGCTGCTGCCGGTACTTCTGCAGGGGCTTCTATGATAGAGCGCCAGCATGACGTGACCTTTTGGTGCTCAGTCAAACAAGCACCAGCAGAAGTACCGTCCAGCAGCAGCGGAGGTTGTCTACTCGCATCGCACAGACATTCACCGGCTGCCAGAGAGGAGGATCCACCGCAGCATTGCAGGAGACCTGGATCTTCCTCTCTGGCAGCCGGTGAACGTCTGTGTAATGCAGGCAGACAACCTCCTCTGCCGGGGCACCGGTGTGACGTGACCTTCTGGTGTTTAGTCAAAGAACCCCTGGTGAAAGTCTTGGGTAGACACCAAAGAGTCTGGAGCACGGGGGCTCTAGGGATGCACCCGTAAGTCAGGGCGGGCATATAGGGGCATACCGAGGGGCAGATTGGCAAACAGGGGGGAATAAGGCATATCTGAGGGGCAGAGTTGCATATGGGGGGGGCAAAGTGGCATATATGGGGGCAGAGTGGCATATTGGGAGTATTAAGCATATCAGGGGGGCAGAGTAGCATATAGGGAGGTATAAGGGCATATCTGGTGGGCAGAGTAGCAAGCTGTGGGGCAGATGTGCATAACTGGGGGGGCAGGTTGACAAAAGTAAATAAAAACAAAAAATGCATAGTCAATCATAGTTTTTATTAAATATGAAAAAATAGTTTGCATGTGAATTAATATTTACTAATAAACTTTTTTCCCTATAGGGTAGTCTTATATTCAGGCTTTTTTTTCCTAAATTAATATTCAAATAGGGGTCTTCTTATAATCAAACAAATACGGTACTGGTCTGAATTCCTTCCTCTTGGCTGTGACTGAGCCAAATTAGTCCTGAAACATAAGGACCCTGTGCTGTTTGTAGGAAATTTCTGTCTTCTTCCTGTAGGCAGTTAAGAGGTTGACCTTGTCCAAAATAGCATGAAAATAACTGGACAAGTTTTGGCATATTGCTGTTATATGGCCCATCTGTATCAGTAAAGGGAAAATCCCTTAATATTGCACACCAGAGCCTCAGGCAGCCATTGTTGGAGGCCTGGATGGTAGTGGACTATGTTTCAGATAGCCCCCTGAGCCTTTCCACCTCATCCTGTAAGTCACTGTGTCTGCTCTCCAATGTGTAGCCGAGTTGGCGGCTATCTACATCAAAGACGGGGCACATAGCCCTAGTAACCCCTTGGGCCACCTCTGCCACCTAATAAGCTGTTGAGGGTTGTATTAATGGGCTTGACAACATTTTCAGCATCAGAGTGGTTGTAATATCTTCTGTTGAGCCGATTCCTGCGAATACTGGAAGAACTTTTTTAATTTAGACTGTTGTTTGAGGCCTAGACACTTGTCCATAATAAGGCAGTGGCTGACATTTTCATTTTCAGAAATCCCATTCGTCTGTCTGGTTCCCATGGAAACAAGAAATAAACGTGTAGAAGAAGTCAAATTAAAATGGCGATATTCTTCTCCTTTTAGTGTAGTTAAAATGGTGGCTGCAGTGGTGAACGAATAAAGATTTTCATATTGTCACATTAGTTTTGTTTCTTTCATCCAATGTTGCATTAGTTTGTTCGTTATTTGGACGAATGGACAAATCGAATTACGCACAAAAACCCATTCGTACGAAAACAAATGCTCAAGTTTAGTTTCAGCTCATTCCTCATTTGGTCACTTGTTTACTGGCATTTGACCATGACCTGTATTTGGATTATTCCTTTGTCTTGTGCTTCTGAGCACTAGTTCCTTCTGATTTCCACCTGAGCTAACCTGACGCTGATTATGTCCAGTTGTCTGTCAGTCTCCTGCTGTCTGACAGTCTCAGTCTGAGTCTCCCCTGTGCTCCTGGCTTTGCCTGTAAATAGTGCCCAAGAAGTGGACTAAGGCTGCACCAGTCAAGGGTTCTGAACATGTCCCTGCACTAAAATCCGCACCTGACATAGTATCTGCAGTTGTGACACTACAAATCGATAAAACAAAATCACAGATTCATGCAAAACAAAATAGTAACTAGTTCAGAGTACTAACCAAACTGTTCCACAGTTTCTATGGCATTGTTGTAATATACTGGTCATTTCAGCAGCACTCTAAAATGCATATTTATATGCCTGTTAAGGTGTACTTCTCGTTTTGTATTTTTTGAGGTATTGACCAGACTTCTGGGCTAGCACCCCTCCCACCACACATGTGCTTTATTAATGGTGTACAAATAAGCATATAAATTACGGAAGAGTCTTGTGGGTTTAAAAGTAACTCATTTTTATTTTGCTCTCATCTCTGTAGGTGATCAGTCTTTGTACCTCATGCCAAGCACAAGGGGTCATAGCAAGGAAAAGAAGTACTTTGTGCTCAAAGTGCTCAAGAGAGTATTCACTAACCTGGGGGTTCCTTGTGTAGCCAAAACATTCCAGCTTCCACCTGACTTTTGTAAATAATTTGATGGATCATCTCCAGTGAGTTTCTCCAGCAAGAAGGGCTGGACTCCACTGCTGAAGAATATACAATAAAGTACTCTGTAAGTACTTTGATATGCATTCTTTAAAGAGCATGGGGAAAATACATACAGGTGGCAATATACTTGGGATATCCGCCATGGACAATGAATATTTGTTTCTGTACTTCCTAAGTTAGTGGAATAAATAGAACATGCATTATTTTTAGATGATTGGGATGTTCTATTTGTAAAAAATGTACATAATAACATAATTTATACATAGTACTTCATGCCATTTATCAGAAAACTGAAAGTGACCTTCTGTGTGAAATGAGTCAGTAGGGCAATGCATAAATAGGCTCCAAAAAGTACAAGGCTTAGTTTTGATAAGGCAACCATGCACAATTTGCCCACGTTCCTTGACAAGACGTAATTGGTTGTCATGCACAGCGTAAAATAGGACCTGTAATCAGGTAGAACAGCGTGTGCAAGGTCCATAGACAGATCATAAGAGTCCAGTACAGAATAGCCGAAGAGCAAGCCAAGGTCAGGAAGCCAGAAGTCAGGATCGTTGCAGGGTAAGCCGAGGTCAGGAAGCCAGAAGTCAGAATCGTCGTGAGGGAAGCCAGAGTCAAACGCCAGGGAAACAGGAACGGAAACAAGCCGTGTCGGTAACGGGAAATCACACAGGAACACTTACTGAGGAGTAGACACTATACAAGATAGGTATGACCATCAGAAGGCAAGGCTGGAAGGTTCTGAGGCTCTTTAGGCAGGGAAGGTTTAGGCACCAATTAACGTTTTCCCGCCAAAAATTTAAAGTGCCGTTACGTCACTTCCGGTCTGCGGCCATCTTGGGATTCTAAAAGAACCAGTAGTACCGGCTGGCGTGCAGAGGATCGCGTGCACGCGGCAGGACCGGACCTGATTCCTGTAGGCGGCGGCTGCCGCCTAGAGTTGCGGGGTCTTCCCTGACCTTGCGACGGCGGAAGCTGTCTCGTGGGGGTGGGAGGTCTCCCTCTTCTCCGCGGTGGCTGGAGCTGCTGAGCAGAGGCGGGAGGTCTCCCCCTTCTCCGTGGCGGCAGAGGCTGCTGAGACGAGGCGGGGGGTCTCCCCCTTCTCCGCGGCGGCTGAGAGTGCTGAACGAGGGAGGTCTCCCCCTTCTCCGCGGTTGCTGAGACGAGGCGGGGGGTCTCCCTCTTCTCCGCGGTGGCTGGGGATCCGAGGACACGGAGGGACCAGCAGCCAGGTACGTAACATCGGTGACTTGTTTTAACAGGGGGCTTTATAGCTGATCACCATAATAAATCCCACTGACAAAGAGAGTTACTGTTAGCAGCCTTTAAATAAGGATTAATTTGATTACCAGAATTAATACTGTATTCCTTTTAGCGTGTAGAAATCTTAATAACTACCTTATTAACCTTTTTAAGTTTGAAACATATCAAAGTGTATATCAGCCTTTTCTACTCATATTTGTTTTGTTCATTTTATTCAGCTTTTTTTTCTTTTTAAATACTTTTGGTATCAGAAGGATGTGTTTGTAATTTTAAAAATATAGATATTTAGGGACCAACAACTATGCACTGAAAGGGTTGGATCTGGAATGCCAATATAGAAATAAAATCAGAACTTTAAGACCTGATCAATGATACAATCAATAGCAGAACCCCCGTAAGGCCAGGTCAACATTTACGCTGAATAAACCATACCTCTGCTGATTGCCTAATTTTTATGCCTAAACCACAACCATCATTAAAGATTTAGGACTGCAGATACCAATTCTAATGCTAAGCCACTAAAAGCATAACTTGCTTGAAGGATCAGGCCTGCAAAGAGCCCCCTTGTCATTTTAGCCAATGCAAGTAAGGGCAAATAGCCATGGGAAAGCATGAATATGTGTACCCCCAGAAAACATAGGAGTACATCCATGACTAGAAACCTGACAATCCTGAAAGACAAGCTGATAGAAAACTACCCTTGTGTAAACACCATAAAGGTGTCGGGATGTGCATAAAGCTATTCTAAATTAAGTAAAAAGTGATTCAAAAAGGGCAGACTATTTTTTTTTATTGTAAAAAATGTTGTGGAAATCAAGTTGTGATGAACACTAAACTTCTAGGAATGTATAAAAGTTTAATCTGGACACAAGCAGCTGCAGGTCTCCCTGTCAACTTTTGATTTCTACAACAATAACTATGTACCTATAAATCTACAGTATGTGGGAAGCCAACGCAAATTTATTGCTGAACTGCTACATGGTTAGTTGAGACTCGGGCACAGTGGACCTTTACTAATATGTGAAAGAAAGCCAAATAACCATCCATTTAAAGGCTGAAATGCTAGTGGGGAGATATTCAAGACCATCAAACTGATGTCTGATGACATAACCTTTTCCTTGTCAAAATAACATAAGTTCTGTAAGCATGTCATACAGTAACATTTATTCTGAATTTGTGGTTCGCTTGCCCACGTATGTTACATAACTAAATGCTTTATTGTAAGGATTTTTTCTTGTAAAAAACACGCATACAAACATCTCTCAATAAATTGATACAGATACAGTAGTTTAAAGGGTAAGCGGAATAGTTCTTCTTTTGCTTTTGGCTTAGTAGCGAAACAAATTTTATGCCTCTCCTCTGACTCCGGCATAGAAGGCAAAAGAGGTTTATTTGAAATTCAATTCACAGACAGCAGTTATAGAACATTAGTGGGTGCAGTAAGTCTCCACTTGGCCCTGTGCCACATGCCAAGCTGGAACACTTCAAAAGAGTCCCAGCTTCACTGAAAGTCTGGTATAAGGAAAGTGTGCCTCGGATCTGCTCATTATACCAGAACACAGTGTTCCACATGGACGTTTTTAGACAAATGCATCCTTGAATCCTTGTCGCAGAGAAGCTATTAGTATCCTATTCAGCCCTGTTAGTCAGAAAGGGAAGAACAAGACTAATAGGGATTAAATATTTTTCTAACATTAGGATATTATAGCAGCCTAACAAATAGTTATATCCTGAAAACTCAAATGTATCTTTCCAGTTTCCACTATAAATACTGCTGTTCTTTGTTTTTAATATGATCAGTTTACATAACTATTTAATATATAGTGGTATAAACCCACGTAGGTATAGTATTATTATAATTTAGAAAGTGTCAGAATATTATGTAGTTCTGTGCTTTCAGGAGGCAAAGTAAATATTAAGTACAATGTTCAGTCCAGAGGAACCCCAACCAAGTAGCAGCCCGAAATAAATAAAGCTGTCAATAGACTCACTGAACATTTGTGTGTGTATATAAGTATAGATTTAGTGCTTCACATTTTACTGTATAATAATAGCGGAGGTACAGTAAGTGCAGTCATATAATAGAAGTACAGTCGGTTTGAGGAACACGTATCGGAGGATTCACAGAAACACTTATAATATAGTATATTTTATGATGGTGTTGTAATTTATGTAATAAAGTATTCTAGATTTTACATCACTTGTTATATTATATATATATATATATATATATATAGATATAGATATAGATATATATACTACATACACTCTGCTGGATCTATTCTGCCATCCATCATCTTAAAGGGGCAGTACTGCCCAAAGTCAATACAGTGTTCTTTATCCCTGGAGTTAGGTTACAGGCTCTAGGCAAGATGAGACACTAATTGTAGCCACCTTTTTCTGTGGCACTTCCGATGTGTTGCAACACTGTAATGTGATTTTTTCCATTTGTAGATATCTCCATTCAGTTAGGTGTGTGATCCCTAATCACACCAGGCTTCCGTGATATTTCTCCCCCTTTGCAAAGAGACTAACACAGGGGGAGACCCCAGACGGGGTTGACTCTGAAGTTAATCAGTCCATCCTATTTCTATGCAATATTTCAATAAACGTTTAAACAGTTTTCTTAGTAGGGATTTCACATTTTCACCATGTATATCCTGACACTTTCATTAGCACCATGGACAGAGAGAGTAATGTATGGTCTCCAGATTCGTATAGTAACTAAGTAAAAGAGCTAACCATACAGTGAGTAAAAGGCAGCTCCAACTTCCTCAAATTATGAGAATGACAAGGACCCCACATCAGGTGCCTGATTATTTTGGTTACCCACCATCAACTAGCAAAAAGATTCCAATGCACAATGTTTCATTTAATATTTTATTTTTCCTTACTTAGAACACTGATTGATTGTAAATCATAGAAGCAGTGCCCTTATTTCAGTGCATTTAAACTTGCATATTATATATATACTGCAAAAAATGTAAACTCAATAGTGGATAAATTGAGTCTCTTAAGTTATTACAAGATTGCCACACGTTGGACAATTCACAGGTATGTGCAGGGACTTTAGGACCTGACCCATCTCAAAGAGAATTGGTGAAAAGGTCCACGTCATAGCTATTTTCTGGATACAGGACCTCTGGCTGTAGTATAAATGAAAAAAAAAACTCAACAGGGGTATACAAAACATCACCCACCTCACTTTACTTCTCGGTACTATAATCATTTAATTTATTGATTTGTTTCTGGGGTGAGTTTTAGGATGAGATAATTCTACAGCAGTAAAAACGATCTTCTATTTCTGCATCAATGACTACCCATGAGGTGACAGACGCCCAGGCTGGGATGCATTCCAAGCTGAATGTGAGGAAAATTAGTTAACCTAAGCCAATAGCACAGGAAAAGTAAGTGGTTTAGACCCATTCTAATATATCGCCTGAAGTCAAGCCATATGTTTAGCCTTTGCTGTATGGAAGTTTGAATGTGGTTTTGTAGCTGATTTCTTTTACTTCTGCTGTTTGAATTTTATTTTTTTCTTCCAATAAACATCTTCATTTTACACACATGAGCTGGTCTCTGAGTATTGTATTTATGCAGTGCTTTTGGTGGCAGTTCGTGGATATTAGTACTAAATTTATGAAGAAATCCTGTCCAATGGGACAATATAAAGGCAGATTGGCTAGGAAAACAAAACACCATGTTAACTATTAAAAGAGATAAAAAGTTTTGTTTTTTTTCAGAAATATATACAGTGGATATAAAAAGTCTACATACCTCTGTTAAAATGCCAGGTTCTTGTGATTTTAAGAACGAGACAAAGATAAATCATGTCAGAACTTTTTCCACCTTTAATGAGACCTATAACGTGAATAATTCAATTGCAAAACAAGCTGAAATCGTTGAGGTTGAAAAAAGCTCACAATAACCTAGTTGCATAAGCGTGCACATCATCTTATAACAGGGGCTGCGGCTGTGCTCAGAATTAACCAATCACATTCAAACTCATGTTAAGTAGAATTACACACCTGCCATCATTTAAAGTAACTCTGATTAATCACAAATAAAGTTCAGCTGTTCTAGTAGGATTTACCTGATATTTGCTTAGTTGCATCTCATAGCAAAAGCCATGGTCCACAGAGAGCTTCCAAAGCATCAGAGGGATCTCATTGTTGAAAGATATCAGTCAGGAGAATGGCACAAACCATTAAAACTGCACAAGGCTGGAGCACACTGTGGACACTAAGATGGATTTAGACTGGCTGATACACACTGGAGGCAGGGCCAGATTAAGAGCATCATGGGCCTGATGCTGATGATTTTGGTGGTCTTTTTATGGAAATAAACAAAATAGGCAGAAATGTAACTCATTGGCATCGATGTGTACTGGATAAAGATGACATCAGCGTTCAACAGATAATACAAGATAGAACCTTATGTGATGGGATTGGGAGTAATCAGTACACTAAAAAAGTAATCATACACGCGGGATGCCTAAAGTCACAATTTAGTACCACTGATCCTTTTAATAAAACATGCTGATTGAAATAGAGTAAATAACACAAAACCTTTACTTTTCCTCTCACTGATTTGAAAGTTTTGTCCTCTGAAGTGACTACAAATTCAGGGCGGCATTTTACCTCTGGATAAGTAAAAATTAAATAGTTCTATTTATTCCTACAATAAGTAAAGTGCCAGGTAACAGATTACCAAATACACACACCAGGACAGGCTCTGCCACACCAACACCCAAACACACACACCAGGACAGGCTCTGCCACACCAACACCCAAACACACACCAGGACAGGCTCTGCCACACTGACACCCGCATCAGGATGGGTTAAGCTACACAAAGCATAAAAAATGCTTTCCACACAGCTTTGTTGTTTGTGTGTTTAATTTAATGGGTTAAACAGATAACTGATACACTGTTGTGGTGAAGTAGTCAATGTCATTTTTCAATGTAATGATACATTTTATATGTTGTAAATTGCATACTGCAGTAACTCATTTATTCTGGTACTATTAATGAATTAAGTGGTAATGCTGTGAAACAGATTTAATTCTATATTTATTCTCAGAGAAAAATCACATGAAATTCTAAGTTACCTTTCCAAGTATGCCTCATCTTAATTGCATTTGGAGATTCACTCTGTCTTAATTTCTAAATGATCACTTATGATGTATCTGTTATTTTTCTGCAACAGTGCTCTACCATTTAATTAGACCACAACTGAATTTATGGGCATGGCTTCTGGGAAAGCTCATCCTTCAGCCAGTAAACCTATCCTTCCACTTGATTTATCACAAGATTATCACAAGTTTCAGAACAGTGAGAGTGAGAGCTCTTTAGCTATTTTCTAATGTCAAATCTGTACTTTCTTGCCCCTAGGCAAAATGTAACACAGTTGGTACACTGATATACACGTAGGCACAAATAATCCTGGACTTGTTTTATACCAGATGCAATGGGGTAATGGACAATTACTAGCCTGTGGGATTTCTCATATTCAGGTACATCAAAGTTAAAATAAATCAGTCAATCAAATTAAAGCATCCTTATTATGTCCCCGCCTTTTACCCCATACAATATGTCCCAAGGTTTTATTCTTCTCTGGACCTTGGCATTTCTTGTTTTTTTTTTCTCCTAAAACCTATTTTCCCTTCTTCTACCACTTACTTTCCCCTCTCTCCCTTTATTTCACCTCTCTCTAATGCTCTTTTCTCCCCTCCCTTGTTTTTTTTTAAAAAAGGTCCTCCATGTCCAGTATTGGATTTAAAGGGTTTTTCTAGACATATTTTCCAAGTAGCATGATAAATCTTACAGCTATTATAAAAAAGGGTAGGCTTTCTTGAGTTTTCTTTCCATTTCACAGTTTCATTTATCAAATTATTAATTTACAAATATTCACAGATTTACATAAGCGTCAAACAAGTCAATCCATCATTGACCAATTTAAAATATATTCTTTGTGTGATTTATCAAACTACATTATCTCATTACAAAAACTTCAATTTTCCATTTGAGTAATAAGAACAATTTAAAAAAAATAATTTTCATGTTCTTTAAAGGACAACCTTTCGCTGCCATAAATACATGCAGGGAAAGAAAGAAAAATAAGGTTCAACATTGTTGAATCAAGATATTCTTTTTCAAATAAAGCGGATTCTTGGGGAATTATATAATGAAACCACGGACTTTGGCTTGTGTAGTGCTTGGGATAAATGATGTGGTTGTTTTAGGTGGAAGTCAATGGCATATTAAAGAAATGAGGAGATGGCATCTTGCTGGTGATATGGGATGTCCAAAATTGTATCAGCTTCTGTCATTGGTAGGACATTGATATATGTCAGTAAATATCATAAAGTTTCTTACTCAATCTGCATGACCAAACGTGATAAGGTAGACAGGAGCACCTTAAAACTCACTCATTATTGAAGTCAAGATGTTGCACACTTACTTTACATAACCCTACATTTAGAGGTTTTATTTCAGAATGTGTAACTCATACTGTCTTCACCTTCCAAACATTTTTCCACAGACAGGACTGGGATAAATCACATCGTAATTGTGCAGAGAGGACTATGTGAACACAAACTGCCCTGGGAGCACCAGAGGAACAATAAAAGTAAATAAAAATGTCTTCAAATTGCATTAGCTCTCCAGAGGCAGAATTGTCTCAACATAGAACTGAACTGTAAATAAGTCAGAGACCCATTATAGTACTGTTTGCTTCTTGTAAATTGTTAAATTAACTAAAACAGATTTTTTTTTTCCCAGCTGCGTGCCAGTGATTAATATCTACATTAGAATAGTTCTAATTCTGTAAATTAGTATGATTTAAACATTTTTTGTCTATTGAAGGACGGAAAATACCTATCATATGCACGACACACAGAGCCAGCCTTAAGTGTGTGGACTACTCCTCTTGCGCCCCCATCCCAAAAAAAAGGAAAAAAATCCCCCCTCTCTGCCCCTTCTCACTGCCTTCCACAGGTAATTCCGGTGCTCAGCATGAAACATCAGCACCGCGACTGTCATGGAACAAGTTTGTTTATTTTGTTATTTCCACTTCTTCCATTAAGTTGCTGGTTGCCCTGGCAACTTTCCAATTCTCATAGTTGAGATTGGGCTATTCCTCCTCCCCTGCAACTTTTCAGTAGTTGGTTTGTCCTAGGTGTTTTTCCTGTTCCCCTGTATCTCTCCCCTGGACATTCTATCTCAGCAGCCTCTGTGAGTACAGGTTCTGATTATCTTCTCCCTTGCAAGGCAATCCGTTTTTACCTTCCCCTTGCAGAAGCACTTCCACTCATAACAAAGCACCTTCTTCTAGAGAAGCACTTTTCCAACACTATACAACCAACAAGTGCCTTTATTTCTGTGACTTTCCTAATAAATCTCAGAAAATACAGAAGACTTTGTGTGCTTTTATAGGGGACGAGTTAAGCTATCTGACCTTATTCATTTCCTGGCATTTGACATTCATATCCAGGCATCTGACCCTGGGGTTCCAGAATAGTAAAAACGGATACCATGTGCTTTGGGAGCAGCACAGAAAGTTCCAGCTTTCCACAGCTTCAATATAAAGGCACCAGCGCTGCAACCCAGCTCAGTGTATTACTCACAGAATTATCAGTCTTGTGTCTTGCCTGGGTTAACCTTCTGCCCAGCTACTAAATGAGGAACAACAGTTATACTTACCCCTGTGCATGTCCCCACGGTTAAGGCTACCAAGGGCCACGCCACTGGACATCAGCTAAGATAGGGATCAGAGCTACGGATACCTGTGAGTACAGCTACCTCTACGCTGACTGCTGCAGGACACCAAACAGCTCCAACCGCTGACACAGGTTACAGACCGCACGCCACACGAACTGGCTAAAGGCCTACACACACCTGCAGCATGGAAGAACTCAGATCCTCACCAGACACAACATATAAGAGTGACAGGTCAGACACTGAAACAGCGACACAACTGCAACAGATGCAGGAAGGCGCAAGGCCTAAGCGAACAGTTACACCGGTGATCCACACGTCAGTAGGCATATGGATATACTGCAACAGTCTCACAGCTCAGGTAGGCCCACGCATAGAGAAACAGCTCCTCACACTGATCAGCGATCATCAAACATCCAGGCCAAGGAAAGGGAGAACACAAGACCCTTCCGTGAAACCACACCAGAACAAGACCGACATATCGATGTATCAGGCCTAACAGACATGGGCAAGTACATGATCCGGCGTGACATGGTGCAGACAGGTCTTACCAACTTCGACGACCGTCCGGAGAATTACAGGATATGGAAATCCACATTCAAAGACGCTATCAAGAGTCTGGGCTTCTCAGTAAGAGAAGAACTCAGTCTACTAACTAAATGGCTGGGGAAAGAATCTGCAGAACATGCAAAGAGGCTTAGATCAGCAAATGTGAACCACCCCGAAGTGGGTCTTGATTTAGTATGGGAAAGACTAGAAGAATGCTATGGTAGTCCTGAAGCGATCGAAGACGCACTCTTCAAGAGAGTAGACAATTTTCCCAGAATTACAACTAAAGACTACTCAAAGTTGCGAGAACTTGGGGACTTGCTGCAGGAGCTGGAATCTTCAAGGACAGACCAATCCCTAAAAGGGCTCAATGTCCTCGATTCTGCTCGTGGAGTGAGACCCATCTTGGAAAAGCTACCCTACAGCCTCCAAGAGAGATGGACTTTACAAGGCTCAAAATATAAGCGTGAGAAGCAAGTTGCCTACCCCCCTTTCTCATTCTTCCTGAGTTTCATTCGCGAAGCAGCCCGGTCAAAAAATGACCCCAGCTTCATGTTAGATACACATACTGCAGCCAGGTTCAATAACACTAGAACACCCATCTCCGTCCACAGAACGGACGTGTCCTCTATGACTCAAATGAGTTTAGACCAGTCGGTCGATGGAAACAAGAAACCAAAAAACCCTAACAAAGAATGCCCCATACATAGAAAGCCACATCCGCTTAGCAAGTGTATTGGGTTCAGAATGAAGCCCATAGAGGAGCGTAAGGCCCTACTCCGAGAATTGGGGATTTGTTTTAAATGCTGTGCTTCTACAAGTCACCTATTCAAAGAGTGTAAAGAAGCCATAAAGTGCACAGAGTGTGGCAGTGACAGACACGTAGCAGCTTTACATCCAGAGACATTTAAGACTAAAACAATCAAGGCCCCTAACCTTGTTACGAAGCAGGGCGGGGAGGAAGAAGATCCAAGCACACCCCCCCTATCTGTAGCATCTAAATGCACCGAGGTCTGTGGGGAAGCCAGTGATGGCAGATCTTGTTCTAAGATATGTCTTGTAGCCGTGCACCCAGACGGGCAACCTGAAAGAGCCATAAGGATGTATGCCATCATCGATGATCAAAGCAATCGATCGTTGGTCAGGTCAGAATTCTTTGACCTTTTCAACATACAAGATAACACCTCCCCTTATACGCTCCGGACGTGCGCAGGGCAGATAGAAACAGCAGGGAGGAGAGTAAATGGCTACACCATATGTTCAGTGGACGGCAAAGTAAGGATGCCTCTCCCCACACTCATCGAGTGCAATCATATGGCGGAGGATAGAAGTGAAATCCCTACACCAGATGTGGCACGCCACCATCCCCATCTGCAGGCGATAGCTGATCGCATTCCACCACTAGATGGAAGTGCCCAGATCTTGCTGTTACTTGGCAGAGACATCATGAGAGCACATAAAATCCGTGAACAACGAAATGGGGAGCATAATGCTCCGTGCGCACAAAGGCTCGATCTAGGATGGGTGATAGTGGGCGAAGTGTGTATTGACAAGATACGCAAACCAGATAATGTAAAAGCTCTACGAACAAACCTACTGGAGAACGGTCGTATATCTCTCTTTAAACCACGTCCATATCACTTCCATGTCAAGGAGAAGCTTGGAAACAAAGAGAAACAAAGGTATACAATCAAAACACAAGGAGACAATCTTCAGTCAGAAAAACACACTGATGACCTAGGATGTACAGTGTTCCAGAACGACGACATAGATGACAAAGTCGTAGAGTGTAGAATGAACGTCTTTGGCAACAGCCCATCGCCGGCAGTGGCTGCCTACGGGCTCAGAAGGACAGCCCAAGAAGAAGAAGCCATAGAACTGCACAAACTGACTCAAAGGATGCCACACATTGCCACAGTAATGAAGGCATTTCATATAGATGATCACGCAAGTGCCCTGAAGAATTTGGATCTGGGGACCGACACACCTCCCATTCAACAAAGTCTGGGGTTAAGCTGGAACCTCAAGGCAGACACATTTACATTCCAGGCGTCCATCAAGGAAATACCCTACACCCGACGTGGAGTCCTGTCTACTGTAAACAGTCTCTATGACCCGCTGGGATTCATTGCCCCAGTCGCAATACAAGGAAAGTCTCTCCTCAGAGAATTATCCTTTGAAAAACAGGACTGGAACACTCCACTACCTCCAGAAAGGCGTAAAGTGTGGGAGATATGGAAAGATTCCTTGAAGACCCTCAAGCAACTTCAGATCCCACGCCCTTACTCGCCAACATCTATCACCACTGCATACAGCAAAGAGCTTTGTGTATTCTCAGATACCTCAACAAAGGCAATAGCAGTGGTGGCTTACTTAAGAACCGCAGACGCAGATGGTAGACATCATACCAGGTTCATGCTTGGCAAGACTAAGCTGGCATCACAACCCGACTGTCAACCCTAGCTGACCACCTATCCGACGGATTCTCAAAGACATTGCGAACCGTACAGGTAGACTGAACTGTGCACCCACCGGATATCCCTTGCCGAAGGAACCCTGGAGCCAGTGGCATTACATCACAGTGAGAATGTGGACTTTTGTTTATTGTTGTTGTGTATTTACATATGTTCCACATAAGGGTATATATATAGTGGTATCTCCAGATACCAGACGGGGAGTGTCATGGAACAAGTTTGTTTATTTTGTTATTTCCCCTTCTTCCATTAAGTGGCTGGTTGCCCTGGCAACTTTCCAATTCTCATAGTTGAGATTGGGCTATTCCTCCTCCCCTGCAACTTTTCAGTAGTTGGTTTGTCCTAGGTGTTTTTCCTGTTCCCCTGTATCTCTCCCCTGGACATTCTATCTCAGCAGCCTCTGTGAGTACAGGTTCTGATTATCTTCTCCCTTGCAAGGCAATCCGTTTTTACCTTCCCCTTGCAGAAGCACTTCCACTCATAACAAAGCACCTTCTTCTAGAGAAGCACTTTTCCAACACTATACAACCAACAAGTGCCTTTATTTCTGTGACTTTCCTAATAAATCTCAGAAAATACAGAAGACTTTGTGTGCTTTTATAGGGGACGAGTTAAGCTATCTGACCTTATTCATTTCCTGGCATTTGACATTCATATCCAGGCATCTGACCCTGGGGTTCCAGAATAAGGAGAGTATGATAAAAAAAAAGGAAAGAGATAAATATAAAGTGTAGATAAGAAGAGGAGGAGAAATGATGGATGGGGAATAAATAAAGGGGAGAGATATGGAGAAATTGAAAAGAGAAAGGGAAAGAAGAGAAGAGCTAAAGAGAAAAGGGAGAGCTGAGATAAATTGAGATAAAATTGAAAAGATAATGAGAAAATGAAGGATCAAGAGTAGACCACTCTGGGTGCAATCTGGACTGCGATAAATCCTGTGGGTGCAATTCTGGGCTGGGGCAAGTCCTTATGTACTTATTATAATTGTAAAACGAGTTAAAAAGAGCTAAAATTGTATGTCCAAAACAGATCAACTTCTGCATATTCCGCAGAGGTTGCTGGAAATGAAGAAATCAGAAATTGGTTAATTTGAAAATGTTTTGCAAATATATATGTATGTGTATATACACTGATCAGCCATAACATTATGACCAATGACAGGTGAAGTGAATAACACTAATAATCTTGTCATCGTGGTACCTGTCAGTGGGTGGGATACAGTAGGCAGCAAGTGAACATTCAGTCTTCAAATTTGATGTGTTAGAAGCAGGAAAAATGATTTGAATGACTTTGACAAGGGCCAAAGTGTGGGCTTGTGGGGTGTTCCTGGTCTGCAGTGGTCAGTACCTATCAAAAGTGGTCAAAGGAAGGAAAAGCGATGAACTGTCGACAGGCTCATGGGCAGCCAAGGCTCATTGATGCACGTGGGGGGCAAAGGCTGGCCAGTGTGGTAAAATTCAACAGACAAGCTACTGTAGCTCAAATTGTTAATGCTGGTCCTGGTCAGAACACAGTGCATGCCATTTTTTTTAAGTATGAGGCTGCATAGCCACAGACCATTCATAGTGCCCATGCTGACCCCTGTCCCCTGCGAAACCACCTACAATGGGCACACGGAGAACTGTATCACGGAGCAATGGAAGAAGGTGGCCAGGTCTCACATTTTTGTTTACATCACATGGATGACTGGACACCAGGATGCATCCATGGAGACCTCACCTTGCAATTTACAGGACTGCTGCTTACATCTTGGTGCCAGATATCACAGGACACCTTCAGAAGTCATGGAGTCCATGCCTCAACGGGTCAGGGCTGTTTGGTGGCAAAAGGAGGACCAACACAATATTAGGCAGGTGGTCATAATGTTGTGGCTGACTGGTATATGTGCAGTGTGCGCAGCAGAGACCACTCCCAAAGCAGACTCCGCTGCTATCAAATCTGCCATGGGGTCTAGCCCTGGATCTTTTGGAGACCTAGCAATGCCCCTGATTATTATTATGTATTGTTATATAATGTCATCATATTCCACACCGCTGTATGATGGATAAACATGACATAACAAGTCATGTATATAAAATATAACAGTCAAGGTGGGAGACAATGAGGGCATGAACAAGAGCCTTATTAAGCGTAAGGGTACTGGGAGAAAATTGCACCGTTCACATTGAGGGAAACCGTTGAGGAAATGTTAGCATTTCAGGGAGGGAAGATAAGTAGTTTGGTTTTGGAGAGATTGAGTTTTAGAAATCATGCAAGCATCCAGTTAGAGGCAGTTGTGAGGCAACAGGTGGTAATAAAACCAAGGGTCAAGATTAGCTTGCCAAATGAGATGTAAAGTGAGAGCATAAGGGGTCCTATGAATAGACATGCACAAATGGGTCAAAAATTATTCAGACAAATATTGTAGTTCATTTTTTACCCATTTGTTTTTGGACAACAAATTTAATTTCCTGCCTGTTTGTTTCGGATGAAAATCATGGCCCGTTTTAATTTCGGGAACTAATTCGTTGTCAACTTCCAGTGCCCAAACCCAGTACCTTGCTACTATTGCTTCCCCTCTCTCACCTTCCTTACTATGGGGGTTCATTCTTATTTTTTTGTAATATGGGGGGCGTTTTGTGGCTGGAAGTGTCTGTCTGCTAATGCCTGCCCTGTTCTCTACTCCTGTGCCTTATTGCCCTGCCTTACTCTGAGGGATCAATTTGTTTTTTAATATGGACATTTAAAACGCCACCTACTAACGAGAACTTTGGAGGTCAAAAAAGGGAAAACACTCTTCTGTTATCCTAATAACTATGTTTCAGTCTAAACTAGCAGTAGGATAGAAACTGAATCTAGACATTATTCACAGAAAGAGAGTTGCAAGACCTCTAAACCAGATGAAATATCTATTGTGTGAAAGTGTGGCTAACAAGGCTCTCTTTTTGCAAATAATGTCTTAATATGCAGTATCGAGGTACCGTTAGTAAGTAATTCTGAACAAATGTATGGTTAAATCCATTGTGGGCATGCTAATAGCTTAAACTGTAAACATTATGGTAATGGATGAATCTTGATTGCAGTGTCACTTTCTCAATACTAGAATTAATGGTTGGCCATTAGTCTATAAAGGCTAATTTTTCAAGGATGTATAATATAATGAGACAGAATGCTAAACTATGGTGGATAGTAAACAGCTTCTCTTTCATCAAGACTAAAGGGATATTTTACCTAGTTGTCTTAGCAGAGCTGGTATTTTGCACCCAGAGTAATTTATTATAGATGTATTGGTCCAGTCAGCATTAATACAGCTGAGAGGCATTGAGTTTGGTGAAAAGTTGGAATGATTCTGGAAAGGATGAAAACTGTTGACCCTTAAACATGTAGAGTTAATGCACACCGGCCAATCTGATTTGGGAAGAACAAACACTTATCAAAGAGGGCTGAATAATAGGTCATTATATGGAAAGGGAAAGCAGGGGGCCTTTTTACAAACGTTTGAGTTAAATTAGACAGACCAGTTTGACTTGGCCGAAACTGAGCAACTAGTCTATAAAATAAAGTTGACTCAACGGTAAAGTGAACTTGAGTGCCAACTCACAGGGAATTGCTATAAAAACCATATCAAACCCAACTGGCAGACTTGATGATAGACTATACAGCAGTGAAGTTCCACCTGACAGCAACTCAAACCAACTTCACAGGAAAATTGGACATCACCAAGCTTGTCCATGAAAAATTAAAAGGTCCCTTAAATTTCTGTTGTGATTATGCAGAACTTGTATTCATTTCCCCTTTCCATATCCCCCAGCTATTTTCCTTGCAAGAGATAAGATACTTTAACATGAACCTTCTTTGGTCAGGCTGTCTTAGAACATTAAACAGTCCCTTAAACATTTATGGGATAGGTGTGTGGCCAAAATTTGCTGGAACTTTACTTTTTTGTTACTCTTTTGGATGAGAGTATCCTTGCAAACTCACAAACTCACTAAAGCCATCTTGAGTAACCTCTTGTAAAAACTAAAACAAAAGTTACACCAATTTCAGGATTGTGGCAGGGAGGTTACCATATTAAATCACTTTCTGGATAGACAAAATGTTTGTGTCCTTACATTACGACGGCGCAAGGACAGATGCCCAAATCCTTCAGTGTGTTCCATGCTGTTTCTATTCTCTGGAATCCTCTACCTATTTTCTGTCAGACTCCCCCCTGCCTATTTTCCTTGTTTAAAATCCACCTGCTCTGAGATGCCATTTTTCCTCCTAATACCCACAAACTGCATTCTGTCTGAAACTGTATGTTCTCTCTTTGAGATCCCCTCTCCGCTGACTTCTACATCACTTTCGTTACAATTACATCAAGCAGCCCTGCACCTTCTGTCTCCTTCCCCTTCAACCTCCTAATAACTTGAAAGCTTGCAAGGACAGGGCCCTCATCCTTACCTGCATCCATATGTCTTGACGTGTCAACCTTATTGTCCATTTTGTTTATTTTTAATTTGAATATTGTTGTTAGTTTTCAATTCAAATCAAATAAACAAAATGTAATATAACAAGACTGACCCAACCCATGAAATACATACAGCTTGGCAAGCAAGAGTTAGATACATTCAGAAAACATCTTATATACTCTTACTTGTGGATGGTATGGTATACCCATGGGTATTTGGGGGGTTTAATCTTGGGCTGCCCAATTCCTATCCATATTTACGTAACAAAAAGTGACTACGCAGGTTGTCAAGGTACTATCAATGTCCGCATATGTTGAAATGACCTATAGAATAGCCCACAGAGAGTATTGGTCTCTAGCACATTTAGCACACGTGGATGTATGCTAAGCTAGTAATTGACCTAAATGCCATTCAACATATGCAGACATTATTATTATTATTCATTGTTCTATATGGCGCCATTAAGTTCCGTAGCGCTGTACAGTGGGGCATTCTCCATAGTTTGTGCTCTTGTATTAAAACAACAGATTTGAAGTCATTTAAACACCTGAACACTATAGGGGTCTCAGCAAACTCAGCACTGTGAACACTTTTATGTCGTGTAAAATCTGTGCCAGAGATACCGGCTCTGTTTTAGTGAGCTTTTTTTTTCAATATTCAGCATTCCATTATGTTTCCCATTTTGTCATTTTAACAGAATTTGACAGAATGTTAAGTCATTTTTCTAGATTTAGATTGCAAATATCCATTTAGATGGTTAGCATGGGTGCAGACGGGAAAGCAAGGATTATGAACAGTATCACCTAATAGATGTGCAATACAAAATTGTAAGTGCGCATTTGCTGAGCCTATTGGGTTATAAAGATGAGCTCATAATGACATCAAAATGAGTGACATAATTGGCCTTATAGTGGATGATACTCCTAATAGGTGGTTGATTTAGAGCTATAAAGCTGTCTTGCATGAGACACATACGAGACATGGAAGAAAATGGTTTTATGCAGAAGCTGATGTGAACCACATTATAAGGGAAGCTCGTGCTATTGCTTTTAATTCATGGGTTGGCATTGAGCATTCAAAAAAACTGGTGGATAAAATGTAAGTGCTTTATTACATACGTGGTTTATAGTAATATAGAATGTCCGCCGCCAGCTTGCATGTCACACAGTAAAATGTTTTTCAGCCCATGCAAAATCAACTTTAATATTTACTTTACTTGAAAATAGTAAACCACAATATTTACTTTACTTGAAAATAGACTTGAATGCCTCTTTAAAAATACCCAAGATTAAGATCATTAGACATTGAGGAAAACTGATGCTGTTTATTAAATCATAGAGTAAATGCAAAGTAAATAATGCACTAGGGTCAAACAGAGCTTCCTAGGTCTTGCTCTTTAACTGTTTTGGGACCCTGTATGTATAATATTTAACCCGTCACATTACTCTTTAACTGAACACTCCTCCTGAGGTAGGAATTTTTTCACGTTACTGAAAGGATGGTATGTGAGTGTAACTGTCTCTGAGCAGAAGTGGTAGAGGCTAATACGTTGAGGGAATTTAAACACACATGGGATACACATAAGGCGATCCTGAATCCTGAGACCAAGGACTGATTTGAGTCTTTACATCAGGAAAAAATGGCAGACTAGATGGACAGAATAGCCAAATACTATGCTTCTATACAGAATACTTTTTCTTGTGATTGCAACAGACATCGATCACATCTCCCACCTGGTAACACTGCATCTGTGTTGTCCTAGAATTTCAAGCTTACAAAGTAAGCTTTAAAGGGACACTCCAGCCATCATAGGCACTTTAATAGATATGATTTTATTTTTTCCTTTTCAAAGAATGCACACAGAATACTTTAATATGAAATCTTCTTTAAAGGAGTTTTTATAAACCCTGTACTGCTTTCTCGGCTTGTTTTTTTAACTTGTCTCCTATTATTTGTTGCTCTATGTGAGTCTCTTGCACCTTGCTTCTGGGCTCTAGACCAACCACGGGTGAATCCTTGCTATCCTTACACATATTTAATACATTTTTTGAATGCTTAAAAGAAATATAGGCACTTCATGTACATTTCAATAACGATGCAAAAATAGCTTAGAACGCAACTTCATACATCAAGGGTAAGCAGGGGCGCATAGGCCAGGAGGCAAATACAGATATTCTAGATAAAGCCACTTAGATATCAGTAGCAAAAATAATAAGGATTTTGGACCATTTCTATCCAATATTCTCCTTCTCTGTGTTCATTTTTTTACAGTGTAACCACCAGTTTGTTTGGTGAATATGTGTTAGAGAGGACTGGATAATATATTTAATGAGTTGCCTTTTGTCCTTTTGGGCAACTATCCTGGCTCTTTGGTTGCATGGCTAGTTTTGTCCCCTTTAATTAAGAGTTGCCATCCCTCTCCTTTGAAGGGTAGGGCGTAAAGAAGCTTTTATGTATAATGTTCACTGTTGTAACACTGTTTCCATGCAAACTAAACATTCCATACAGGTAGCGCATGTACATTGTGTAGTAAAAGAACATAAGAAGCAGGATGAAATGCTTGGGTCCTGCATAACAAGGCATTAGCAGTGCACCTGTCATTAATAGATTAATACATCGCGCACACAAGGGTCATTAAGCCTGACCGCTTGTTACATGCTCTAACTGAGCATTACTAATAACAGAGGTTTCTGCCAATATAGTGTGCTGCGGGAGACTGTGCGGGCTGAAATCAGCTTCTGCAACCTTTTAACTAGGTTCTGACTATATATCTATAACATACATACAGTATATAGTGGATATGTATGTCTATATCTATATATATAATATATTATATGAAAGGGGCAGTAGAATTTGCGTCACTGTTGTTACATATATGAAAAAAAGTCCTTTAGTTTAAAAAAAAAAACCACCTCAAAAACTGGTCGTTTCAGCATACAATGAGCTTGCACTTGCAGATCATTGTCCATGTTCCATTTTGCTAGGCTTGCTACTTACACTTTTACTTTCACAGATTCTCACCCCTGCTGAATGATAATCAATGTTAGACTTGTGTACTTGGATTCGTACGAATTGTAGACTTACAGAATTTTGGTAAACTTAGCGATTCATACGAAGCCATAAAAACGAGGCCAGACTTAAAATCGGGGCAATATGACGGCGCATTGAGCTTGTCCTCAGAAGTACAATAATATTAGGAATGCTTTTATAAATGCCATGTTTACATCATGTCTCCTATATTGTTACGTTGCTGTGCATTCTTGATTGGTATGGGTTTTTTGAACGGTGGGTAAAGACTAAATATCCACATTACATTGAATAGCAAAGAACACACGTCCCGGGTATATTTAATAAATATAAAACAGTAAAAAAGAGTATTTCTCTAACCAAGCGCTTATAAAATATTAAATCTATAGATTATAAATTAACCTTAAAATACTTAAATTCGAGCGTGCATAGGTCAGTCAGCAGTTTTCAATCTATGTCTCTCAAATGCAGATATCGTATGAAATATAAAAGGCAAAGAGAGACATCATAGTGCAAAACAAATATATATTTATTTAATAAATACATTTAGATATACCGTAGTTAAAGCAAGTGAAATGACAATTAGTTCCAACAACATAATAAAGAAACCAAATAAACCAGACTTAGCATATAGCAATAAGACAAAGAAATGCAACATCACACTCTGAATCATGGGTAACAACAATTCTTTTACCATTGTTTAAAACACAGAGCTTATCTTTAGGAAAATATGAATGTCGGACAATAAAATGAAAATTATTTAACTGAAAGTAACCGAAAAAATGGAGTTGAAGTAATATATTACAGTGGATAGCCTGTTATTATCATGCATGTTTTCCATTTGCTTGATTATTCATAATTTTTTTTAAGATCAGCAATTTATGTTTTTAATCTCTAAACAAGACGTTCAGATTCAATATTTAAATGGATTTGTGTGATCAGTAAGAGTGGAACAATGGGCTTTTAACCAAACTCTAGCATTCATTTAATTAACTGCTAGGTTCTGAACTTACTTTATCAGACATGCACTGAGACAGTCAGCGAAAACATTTGCATAATCCATTTAAGAAATTGTAAAAGCATGAAAAATAAATATAGTGCCAGAGTTTGATAGGAAGAGATAAATTTACGAAAGATTGTTTCTCTTTATTGTTTTAATACATTCACCAGGCTTCGTGTTGGCGAGTCCAATACCAATATGCACATTTACTTTTCAAATAACCTCATCCTATGAGAATACTTTGAGTGAGAAGTTTTTTGCCAGATGTATTTTCATATGTTTTGTATTACTTACATTTTGCATTTTATTTGCAGATTAGGGCCAAGTATTTTCATGATCTGGAAGGGTGCATTTAATTAATACATGTATGCCAAATTGCCAATGAAAACACCTTTCTCATTTTAGAGGTAGAGCTGCTTACATATGTGTTTTGTCCAATATCCAAAAGTATTTGCTCAAAATGCTTAAACTATTAGCACATCTGTAGTAAAAGAAATATAAAGAGAAAGATATATATTTATATATATATATATATGCATATTATGCATATATAAGATAATATATATATACAGGGCCGGCCCTACCATGGAGCAGAGTGGAGCAATTCCCCCCGGCGGCACTTTTGAAGAGGCTTTTTTTTTTTTTAAAGCGGAGGAGAGAGAGGGGCGCCGAGTGGTTTTCAATTACCAAGTTTTCAGCTCTCTCTTCTCTGCCAGCCCCCTAGCTCAGTCTCGGTGCCGGCTTGTAATGCTGAGCGCCGGAAAATGACATCACTTCCGGCGCTCAGCAGTAAAGCAGCGCGCACCGTGGCAGAGCAGGGAGACTCGCCGCAGGACTGCGGAAAGGTAAGTAGAAAGGGGGGGTAGGGTAGATAATAGGGGGGATAGGGTAGATAATAGGGAGGGAGAGGAGGGAGGACTGAGGAGGCTGAGGGGGCCATGCCCTTCACATAATATCTTGCCACCCCAAATAAAATGCCTTTTTTATTTATTTTTTTTAAACCTTTGGCTTTTGGCACTGCTGAAGGAAGGAAGCAAGTTGGGGACAGCATGGATGTCCCTCTAACCAGCCCAAAACAAAGGAAGTGCAGGGTCTGTTCATACAGAACTCTGTTTCACTACCCCCTTATGAAGCGCAGCGGCTATTGATGCTGAGCACAGGCATATGATGTCATAGCCCGATGCTAGACACTGAATCTGCATGCAGCACTGAAACACTTCAGAAGGCTAAGAAATGGGAAGCAAGAAGAGGGATGAATCATATTGAATACATAGTAAGAAAATGGAGATATAACGAGAATAATGAGAAAGGAGGAGATGTGGTGACAAAGGAGAGATAAAGAGAAAAAAAGATAACAAGAAAGAAGAGAGATAGTGAGAGATGGGGGAAAGGGGAGAGATTGGAAGAAAGGGGATATAAAAAGAGAACGGGAGAGATAATGTGAATTGGGAGAGACAGGGAGAAAACAGAGAGATATAAGATAAGGAGAGGAGAGAGTTCATGTGAAATAGGATGATAGGCAGTACATATTATATAGGACATGTATAAATCAGATTGACTAGTTTTACAGAGGTTGCTGGAAATAAAGAAGCTACTATAACACATATGTGGGAATTAAAAGTGACGCTGGATCGCGTATCAGCGATGACGTACCTGGTACGTCCCGGTCTGCCGGTGACCTTTGACCCGGAAGTAGCAGGTACGTCCCGGTCTTGAAGGGGTTAAACTAAGTTGTTCACCAAGACTTAGCTTGGCTTCGTCAACTGACCACAATTAAAGTTGCTATTCTGCTGATTTATTAAGTGCATGCACACCACCACTAGCAATTGACTTGTGACCTAAAGGCTCGTCACTAACAGGTACATTATTATAAACGGGAAGAAAGTCTACTGTTTTTACTCTCTACATATACCTGATGAAGGTATATATAAAGATTGTTTACCTAATCATGTTTTCTTGACACAGTTGGTGTTTTAGCCAATAAAACATATATTAAGTATGGTAACTACAGCCCCTACCAAACAGTTTTTTTTTTTAATTGCATCATTGTTATTTTAACATTTTTTTTAAGATCGAACACCAACATAGGCCCCTGTTGAATGAAGCTCATGTGTCTTATGCCAAACATGGGTCTGCAGAATACCCCCATATGCTTTTGCCCCCTGTTAAAAACCCTGGAGGAGAGGGGGTCAGGCCAGCACGTGATATACTCATGTTCAGTAACACAGCATTGGGCCGTGTGCGTGTGTGGAAAGCGGTGCCATTGATTTCTATAGCTGCACTTTCCTGACACTGACCGTCCCAGGAACCTGGGACAAATAACCTAGGCTGACAGGTAGGTAGGTGTAAAGACTTTCAATGCAGTTTTTTTGCTGGTAGATGAATGGCCCATAGTATTTTTCAGTGTGTAGAGAACTGTAGGCAACACGAAATTTTTTATCAGGTGCTCTGTGGACTGGAGTAATCTCACATTTATATTTACGATAGTCTCTATACACATTTTATTGCTTTATTATATGGTGTTTTTACTGTTTATATTCATTTTTTTAGTAATTAATTGAAAGAGACAGCATCCATTCCCCAAGCAAAATATAGTGTTTACGTCTTACAATAAAGATGAAACACAAATATAATTTATTAGGTAATAAACATCAATAATTGTTTAATTACCCTCGCCATATGTACATCTGTTTTTATAATGCTTAACAGATTTGAGGAAATTGTTTGAAGTTATAACAAAATATTTGATGTTAAACAGCTATATTCTGCTATGGATTCAACCCCCGTGAGAATTTTTGTCACAATCAGAATATTTACATTTTCATATTTGTCAGAGAAGGAGGCAATTTGTTTCCACTCGCCAAAGGCCCCTTTGCCTCTGTTTTTTGATGAAGGAAAGATGTTGGTTTTCCCCTTGGTCATGATATGATTTATTTGGTTTCCAGGTAAATGATTGATGGAACATTTGACTTCATCCAAAAGAATTCTACGAATGCCCTCTGCAGCAAAATACTAAATGCATTTTTCTGTTCTATGGGACATTCTTCTTGTGAAATAAAAATAAAAACAAGCATATGTTAAAATACTATAATTAATTTCTTTCTGACTTTCATTTCGATGTATTTTGTGATATGCTCTACTGCTGATTTATTAGCAAAGGGCCTCTTTATTTTAACATGATGTTCACAACAAATCAAGACATAGAGTATGAGAAGATATGAAAGAGGTGTGTGCAACAGAAGCCAATATTTAGGTAGAAGTTGACCATGAACAGGGGGTGAACTGGGAGCTGATGAGAACATGCTACTATGTGTGGAATAACACACGTTAATATTTATCTGGGATGCAGGCATACACAAAGAGATTGTGTTAAAACATAAACCCTTAAGTTTGCCAATTGAGTCTTAAGAGAGGCAGCCTTTTATTGGGTCAATGCAGGGAATCATGTTGGGGGGGCTGGCCCACTCGCAGAGGAAGGAGTGCAGGGGGGTCACGTAATGTGAAGTTACATGTCCTTGCAGGTTAGGTGACCCCTTGGTAATAGCATGGCTGCTCACACGGAGTGTCAGAGGCTATAGAGAAAGGCTTCAGGCAAGGTAGGTGTGATGTATGCTGATATGTGAGTGAGTATGCTTTAGTATAAATATGATTTACGGGCACTGTACCCTCTAAGCTTGTGCGCGCGCACAGAACTTTTTGAGGGAGCGCACACGACCTAACATCGTGTGCACAGTACCTAACGGGGAGCTGGGGGGGGGCGGGCAGTCCGTCCAGGGTGTTCCTGGCACTCCTCCAGAGACGGACATTAATGTCCGCCGCTGGAGGAGCAAGCTCGGTTGGGGAGATAAAAAATCTCACCCCAACCGGCTTAAAATCAATCAAGGGAGCGGGAGGTCTGTTAATACCTTGCTATGCGCGCGGCAACTGATGCTGTGCGTCGGGATTTGATGTCAGATCCCGGCACACAGCACTGAAGCCACGCCCACCTTCTTTACTGCACCGGAAGGACAGGACAGAAGAAGAAGAGGAAAAAGAACAGAGGAAAGGTAGGAAAACATTATGTATATGTATGTATATATGTGTATGTGTATATATGTATGTGTGTGTATATGTGTGTGTGTGTATGTATATGTGTGTGTATATATATATGTATGTAT
>VKOC01017076.1:0-15776 GCA_009364415.1 Spea multiplicata
CACTGTGCCCCCTGATATGCCACTGTGCCCCGATATGCCTTATACTCCTTATATGCTAGTGATATGGAACTGAGCCCCCTGATATACCTTTTACCCCCAGATGTTTTATGACCCCCTGATATGCCTAATATCGATATGCCTTATACCCCCTATATGCCCTGAAATTCATAATACCCCACATACACCACTATAACTCACCCATACACCACTCTGGCCCCTCCCATACTCCTCTGGCTCCTCTCCCTCCCATACTCCACTCTGGCTCCTCCCCTCCCATACTTCACTCTGGCTCCTCTCCTCCCTACCCACTCCTGCCTAGCCCCGCCTCCGCATACTCACTCTGCTCCTCCCCCTCGCATCAGCACCATCTGGCTCCTGCCCCTTCCAATAATCACTTTGGCCTCCTCCCCTCCCATTACATCACTACTTGCTCCTCCCCCCTCCCAAACACCACGCTGGCTCCTCCCCTCTGTCCACTGCACATTGGCGCCTCCCATATTCCACTCTGGCCTCCCCCTCCATACTCGCCAACTTGCTCCTCTCCCCTCCATACTCCACTTCTGCTGCCTCCCCCTCCCATACTCCACTCTGCCTCCTGTCAGCAACGGATCTTCACTAGACACCAGGGAGCCGGGTAGAGAGGCAGAGTGGCGTATGGGAGGGGGAGGAGCCACAGTGGTGTATGGGAGGGTGGCTCCCATACACCCCTCTGACTCCTCCACCCTACCATACACCGCTCTGCCTCGGCTCGGCTCCGTTACTGACAGCTGACAGAGAGGATGATTCTCTGTCAGCCTGTGAATGTCTGCATCGCACAGACAGCCTCCGTTACTGCCCTTCACTTACACTGTGGCTTCTATGAAGCTGCAGTGAAAGTGCCTGTCAGTAATGGAGCCGGGTAGAGAGGCAGAGCAGTGTATGGGAGGGGGGAGGAGTCAGATGAGAGGGGGGAGAGAGACGGAAGTGACAGACCGACCGGCTGTGAGGGGAATCCAGGTCCCCTGCAGCGTTGCGGGGGATCTGGATTCCGGTGTTATAATCCGATCTCTGTTTGAGATCGGATTATTATAAGGAGAGGAGTTTTTCAGAGCATTTGCTCTGAAAAAAACCTCTTTTTATAATCGATAAAACTTGATTCGATTAATCGATGATGAAATTCGTTGCCAACGATTTTCATAATCGATTATTATCGATTTTATCGATTAGTTGTTTCAGCCCTACACTGAATATATGAAGAGGGGTAAAAAAACCTTGTCTTATGTAACAGGTTCACCAAGAGAGCAGTAGTAACTCCCAGAGATCACCCACATGTATCCTCCTGTCGTCCCCGGAATCACTTCCAGCACCAGCCAGCATGCGCACCTTGGAACCCTGCTATGTGTAACCAATAAGTAGACACAACTACCTTGAACTGAGTACAGCAAGAATGAACAGTTTATTGTTATAAAACATAGACTGATATAGCCACATAACTTAATTAACATAAATTAACATTGATAAACAGGTACATGTAGACAACCCAACCTTTAATCCCATTTAGCTACTGAATATGCCCCTGGTAGCCATCCTGTTAATGGGATTAGTTTAAACAATGGAGTTCCTGCCTGTTTGGCAGCCAGGCTGGAGCCATCTCTGACTACCTTGGGGTCTTGTATGACAGCTCATTCTGTCACATCTTATATTCGAGAAAATACGGTATTAAAGTACTCAACAATACTTTAATATACATTCTACTTTGGTGAGGCTATCTGGGACATTCGGCTATCCATTTAAGATGTCTCTTTATTGTAAACTTGCAAGCAGGGCCATCTTTACCTAATGTATATTTTGTTTTTGGCTGTCAGTTCTAGTTTTGTCATATCCTGTGAATGTGTCTGTTGTAAGAAGCGTTGCATAAATATGCATAGATATATAAATAATAGTAATAATATTAATATTTGTATTTGAAAATAGATTTGGAGTCTATTATAATGAAATGCTAACTCAATATATTTGTGTTCTGGATTTTGAATTTATCTTGGCTAGTGTCATCTAGTATCCCTCCGAAATATATTTTACCTCAGTTTGTTAAGCTGCAGGTCATTACTCTCTGTAGGTTACTATAGACTGAAGGAAGCTTGCAGAACACATGGAAACAAGGCACCTCTGGTCATGAGTTTCTTGTCTCCAGTGTGTTATATAATGCTTATATCAGTCATGAGTTCCTAGTGTTATTTACTAGCATATGACCTTAACATATGGTTTCCATTCGCTTTCATAAGCATATGTCAATGATTTCGAACGGATGATTAGAGATGTCTTTATGGTCGAGATTTTTCAGCTGTCGGCGTATGGTTCCAGATTTAAGGTGTTCAGTGACCACATTCCACGCATTCCTTTAACATATTCACGAGGAGCCATACATAACCTTAAAAAGTAGGGTTTACAACAAACTAAATTATTCCACACCTCAGGGATAACCTGGTTTTAATTACAAATACAACGCTTATAAGCAGTTTGGCATGCATACTACTGCAAATAAATTCATAACAAACTTTATATTGAGGGAGAAATATATTTGTATGGTGCAATAAATAAATTGTAGTAATATTTTATATATAGTCTGTATTTTTTATCTATGGAACATTTACATATTTTTCTAGATTTCTTACTATTCCCATCTCTTGTTTGGCAACCGTATTGTACTGTATTGTACATTTATTAAGCTTACTATATTGGTAGTGTTTCAGGATAGTGTTTTGTTAAGTAAGTTGTTTATAATTATCTATGGAAATGCAATAATACAAATTATATTTATGAAAGCCCTAAAGGAACACTCCAGCCACCATATACATTTAATGCATTTGGTAGCTGAGTGGTCCCTTTCAATTTTCAATGGTTCCCTTGCAAATAAATGGAAACAGAACATATTTCCTGCTGCCTGTGATATCTTCACCCTCAGTCAGCTCTAGCGTTGTTTAGGCAAGGACTCTGCAGAGATCTAACAAGTCCCTACCGCTTTGATATCAGTGGGAGCACTTTCCTGTCTGTTACAAAAAGGGACCACAGCTAAGTAGTTTTTAGTAGGTTTACTGAATTAATATTAAAGTACTTATAAAGTACTTTACTACAGGTGAGGCTCCATAAGTCACTACACTGTTTCTTTATGTACCGTATGTGTGCGTTAAACAATTACTTTGCCAGTGACAGCCTGGTGTATTAAACCCAAGGTCTTTGACCGATTGATAACATGACATAATATGTAAAATGTTTTTATTTTGAACAAAAGAAGTGGACTTCCTGATCTGAGAAATTGCAGGGAAAGTTGATATAGCTATATTGGTTCATGGGAGTCTTTATTCAAAGGTGATACCTTTCATTCGGCCAACATGGAAAGTGAAGGAGAATCACATAAGCATTTGTGTCCTTTGATTTCCCTTCTTAGTATGGAAGGCCATCTGAGGAGAAGAACTTTGAGGTCCTTAAATAAACCATAGCTTACGTTAAACTACTTGTTGCGATAAATGGTTATTTGACCTTTGATTACATAATTAAAGGAAACAAATCATACCTCAAGTACAACTGGAATGCTTATTTGACCTGCATGAAGCCTTTTGGCGGCTCAGAAAAGGCAGACCGGTGGTCACATCAGTGAGTTCCTTATGGATAACATTTCCCTGAGTCACTGGATAATAAAAGACAGGTCCCCCTACCACTCCTCACAGTGAGAATTCAGAATAAATATCGACATGGAAAAGTGAATTTATTGCCACCAAAACAGAGTCCAACTAATAGGACATTTTATCGGTGGTTAAAGCCAATTTTTAAACCTTTGAACAAGAATAACCCCTACTACCACTTTTTGTTTGATTTATGATATGTTTTGTATTTTAAAAGTCCTGTGCAGTTTATTTTACTATCCTATACATGGATAGCAGTTCTAGTGTTTCTAGTGTTCAGGGCTCAGATTCTTCTCATTGCACTGAAACCAGTTAGATTAACAGTATTCAATAATAAAGAAAAATAGTTCTAGCACAATCTTTTGTTTATAAATGTTTACATTTTAACACACAGCTAATGGCATAAAGAAGTAGATTCAGAGATTGATAACATTTTAAATACCTGTTTAGTATATTTATTACACATATTTTTGTAATCAAACCATCAAATATTTTTTTCTTTTTCTGTATGTTATAAAGGTATGCAGTCCCCTTTCAGACAGCAATAGTTATTCATTCAAATCCATTTAAGAAAAGGCACAATGACATTGACTGATCTTCCACTGCCTTACTTTGTGTGAGATTCCTCTTTCAGTGTGAAAATAATATTGTGTTTAAAAAGCGAGAGATATTTAGAGGTCTATGCTATAGGCATTATCAAAAGCAGGACCCTGTCCCCAACCGGTGCAAATCAAAAAATTACTTTTCTTTGACTGTGAGTTGAAAGCAGTGATCTGTGGTCCTCAAAAGCTCATTGGCCATGAATATGGACATATATGCCTAGGCCAGACCACACCACTGGATGTTGCACTTAGGACGTCTAGGGTACTCTTCATGGATTATGGGAGTTGTCTAAAAAGAAAGGCTGAAAATACGCGGAGAAAGGAAGGAGGCCAGTAATCCATATTCTGTACAGTTTCTTACCCAGAATACATACATAACCTCGGTATATATGTATTCTCTCTGCATAATCTTTTACTGTAATAAAACAAGAGTGCAGAGTATAGAAATGTGTTTAGTGCAGAGTACATTACACAGTGAGACTCTTTCTGAGTTCAAGAGCAGGAATTCCTTGTATATTGATATATTTCTCCTGACAGTCCCTGCAGGGCCATTATGTTCGCTATCTCTATTGCTATTTACAGCATGAGTAAAGGTTAAATTATTGTATCCATTTAATGCTATACAAAAACTGTTTGACGCTTTTAAGCAGGTGTGAAAGAATTACAGTAGATCTATTTGAAAGGAAACAGTCGATAAAGTTTTATAATTTAACTAATAGCATCAATATTTGTCTAAAACTATTAGAATATAAGTTTGAGGTGGGGCCCGCGTGAGAAGGCCCCGGGAAAGCTTAATCACTTAATGATATTACAGCGGCCGGAGTGCAGACATCATGTCGCCCAGTGCGTTAATGAGGCTCTTCGCCCCGCCCCTTTGAGGATGCAACGCGACACTCAAGGGGGCGGGCTCACACGGAAGAGTTCCACGTGACGGGGAGAATAGTATGTCGGAGGAGAGCAGTCTGCAGGGGAAGGAAGCCAGCAAAAAAGTATTTAAAAATTATTTAGGGTGATAGCTGGAAGGGGACCCATATTCAAAGGGGGGGGGGTGCCTTGGGACAACAGTTTAATAATACAAAAAGGTGGTTGGGGCATCACATACAAATCAATACAAAAAGGGGTGGGTGGGTGGCTGTTTACAATACACATGGGTATGGGGGGCATTACATTAACCAGTACAAAAGGAGGTGGGGCATCAATACAGAGGGGAGAGGGGCTGGCTGGGGCACAAATGCACATGGGGCAATACACAAGGGTGTTTGAGGGGAGTACATTAATACTAAAAGGGGGGCCTGGCTGGGGCATCAATACACAAGGGGGCAAACATACAAACAACAAAGCAGTGTGGAAAGCATTTTTTATGCTTTGTGTAGCTTAACCCATCCTGATGCGGGTGTCGGTGTGGCAGAGCCTGTCCTGGTGTGTGTTTGAGTGTTAGTGTGGCAGAGCCTGTTCTGGTGTGTGTGTCTGGGTGTCGGTGTGGCAGAGCCTGTCGTGGTATGTGTGTTTAGGTGTCGGTGTGGCAGAGCCTGTCCTGGTGTGTATTTGGTCTTCTGTTTCCTGGCACTTTACTTACTGTAGCAATAAATAGAACTATTTAACTTTTACTTATCCAGAGATAAAACACCCTCCTGAATTTGTAGTCGCTTCAGAGAACAATACTTTTAAGGCCCAGAAATCAGTGAGAGGAAAAGTAAAGGTTTTGTGTTATTTACTCTTATTTCAATCTGCAAATTTTATTAAAAGGATTAGTGGCACTAAATATTGGCTTCAGGTGTATCTTGTTTGATGACTTTTTTTAGTGTACTGATTACTCCCAATCGCATCACATAAGAGTTGATCTTATATTATCTGCCGAGCACTGGTGTCATCTTTATCCAGTACACATCGATGCCGAGGAGTTAAGATTCTGTCTGTTTTATTTCCATAAAATAGCCACCAAAATCGCCATCACCATCATGCTCTTAATCCAGCCCTGCCTCTATTGTGCATCAGCCATTTTAAATCCAACTTGTACCCACAGTGTGCTCCAGTGTGCTCACGTCAGTTCCAGCTATATCCCCTAGACCAGGCATGTCCAAAGTCCGTCCCGAGAGCCAATTGCGGTCCGCGTTCTGAACTGATAAGGCCCCCCCCAGATAAGTTGCCCAAATATAGATCTGTGTTTTTATATTAAAGGCTTTTTTATATTAAGAGTAATTTAACACCGGTTTTGTCATCCAAGTCACAAAATGAAAAGTATGCCGTTTTCAATGAACTTTGCATAAAATAGTTAATTGCATTTAATTTTAATGGTTCAAAGAATGTCAGGCAAAATGGTCAGCCCTCGCACATGTTCACTTCATCAAATCTGGCACTCTTCGAAAAAAGTTTGGACATGCCTGCCCTAGACTCTTACATTAGCAAATGGGCTGCAAATCCAGGTGAAGAAATGCCATAGATTAATTCTTTGCCAATGTGCCGATGGATTTTAATTTCTGCAACGACAATGGTTATTTTATACGTAAATAATACCTGTTTTCTACAGTGGGGTTTCTAGTTCATAGTTTCATACCTTACCTTTGTATTTATGCAATACAGTTTTGAATATAACAAATAACATCACTGAATGTTTTTCATATAAATTGCATATTATGTAAAACTGTTAAGGAACAAAGTCTCTGTGTCAGTAAACTTGTTTTATGAGCAGATAACAGCTGAAAGTTGTATACATAAATATGGCTTCTTGGAAGAACTGTAATATCTTTAGATTCTTATTAGGTAGCATAGAGGAAGATTCGTAATCACATAACCATAATTTTACCTTAGCTATATATCTGTGCTTATGCTTATTCATGTGAGTGATTAAAGTAGTTTATTAATTTTATGGCCAAAACTTGATGAACTTTGTTATAGCTATTAAAGTGTTTTATAAACACAGTAGGATTAAATGTTCTAGACATAAAACAGAACATGGGCATGGACACAGTATCCTTCACTATGGTTTTATAGAACCGGTGCCGCACCGGTGCGGGGAACTCTGATCTCTGACAGCCGGGGAAGGTCTGCGAGATGGACGCAGACAACCCCCGCTGCTAGCCACACCTCCTTCCAGCTGCAGCGGAAGTTGTCTACGCGAATCGCTTAGACATCTACACGCTGCCCCAGCTACACACCGGGGACTCAGAAGTACCGGTAAGTAGGGCGGGGGGTTTGAGACAGGAGGATCCAGGTTCCCTGCAGCTGCGGGGCATCTGGATCTTAGTCGTCTTATAGTCAGACCTATTTGAGGTCTGATTATTAGATGACCCCGATTATAAGACGAGGGGTATTTTTCAGAGCATTTGCTCTGAAAAAAACCTTGTCTTATAATCGAGCAAATACGGTATTTACTTTGTGTTTTGAAGAAAAGGAGATTTCCTCAAGCGCTCATATGGCAATAAAAGACAGCTATCAGTATCACTAACAGCTGGTCTCATGATTTGTAGTGATGTGTTGGAACAACATATTCCTGTTTAAAATCAAAGATTTCTAAAAAATGTAGACTTGTGTCTAGGAATGTAGACACAAATAAAGTTGGATATTCCTTTGATGTGCAGACACCCAGGTAGGCAGGTAGAGCCTGGTGGCCCCATGTTTTATATAGCGCCATCAAATTCCGTAGTGCTGAACAATGGGACACATTCATACACACTTATACATACCCTCCCTCTAACATAAACACATTCATGCATATTCCCTCACTCCTTTACCCTCTCATTCACACCCTGCCTCACTCACAGCTTTTTCAAACAAGAGACCTGTGTATGAGAAATAGACATCCTAAAATATAATAAAATAATTAACATTTGATTACATTTCCAGATAAAATATGACTAGTTGGCCAATATTTTTATTGCTCATTTCCTTGTACAATTATTTCTTTATTGCTTTTATTTACATAGTGTTGTAAGTGCATAATGATCCTTTATGGGCAATAACACATTAATGGCTTAAAAAATACATAAGGACAATATCCTGAATGGCATTTCTTCTTTGGTGGTATTCTCCAAAGTCATTTTGATCATGTGCTACTAAATGGATACAGTTTCATGTGTAGATAGGGTGACATTCTTTCCATTCAGAACCTATACTTTAAAGAGTACGTATGTGAATATGTCCTATCTTGTGGAATGCATTGGCAAGATTACAAACATACTATCAGGAACACAAAGCAGCATAGGATTGCCTTAATTAATGGTTACAGTTACAGACACTTTTTCTCTTTCCGGGAACAACCATTGCGGATAAAAGCAAATATATTGGCATTTTTATTAATATCTATTTTCTTCAGAACCCCAATGAATGACATTTGCATTATCTATTCCAGTTTCATCTGATATATCTTATGTCTCCAGTATGCGTTGGAGAAAAGCCAGGAAATAGCATTGCTGCCAAGTCTTTTTATAGGTATTAGTGTAACTGAAGCAGTGGAATCAATCAGGTATTTTCTGGTACCTGCTCAAAGTTCATATATTCTACTTGGTCAAGGGAAACATAGTCCAAGATTGTCCAGCTATTGTTTTTTTTACACCTCTGTCCAGGAAATTGTTGGCAAAGGGGACAGATGCCCACTGGCTGAGCTTTTACTGCAGCAATTAGCCCTGCTAATTGTTTTTGACTGCATTACAAAAAAATGCACTGTGATGTGAAATTCTCACTAGTTGCCTTCTGACATCTCTGCAACTGCTGTCCTAGAACTTCTAGAACGCATTCTGGGTTAGGCTGACTAGATTCTGGGTACGCAGATTCTGGGTAACCCAGAACACATTCTGGGTTAGCCACATTACAGTGGCAGTGGTGGCAGAAGTAAGTGGTAGAAAGTGGCTAGGGCACTGCTCTGGGTCAGACCTAGGGAAATGTGTAGGTTTTTTTATGGTTTTTAAAAGTTACGATGTACAAAGTAGAATATATCACTTCCCTTTTCTAAACTTGAAATTCTCCAATTATATTTTGTGAGGCCTATGTCTAATTTCAGACTGTTTAGCAGCCCACCAGCTCAAAATACATCCAAACATTTGGTGACCAATCCAATCAGCAATCCGTTGGTTACTTTGGTTGATTCAGCAGTAGTTCTGATCAACGGCAGCAATGTGCTCCCTTTGAGATCAATGGGAACACTTTCCATGCATGTGCACAAGGGGTCACAAGCAATAGCTTTCTTATACACATATTAAAAATACAGTGAAAAAACCTTAAGTTTTAAAGTAAATACAAATGCAAAAGTATCATTCAAAAACAACATTGTATTTCTTAACCATGTTATTTTAAAGTACAAAATAGCTTTTCTTTTAAAAACACGGACATTCCTAAGTGACCCGGAACTTTTGGTAAGTTCCATTTTAACTACTTTTAGAATTTGCACTTTACATAATTATATCTTGTCTGGGAGCCAAGACTATGTTGCCACCTTGGAAACAATAACATTTGTGTCTATTATACTTTGCCCTTACTCAGCAATGCCTTTTTCTGACTTTCATCAAGGTCAATTTTATGAATAATCACATACATTACACTGCTGTCAAGAAACCAGAAATCTTTCACAAGCAGCTTAATATATCTTAAAGTGGCGAAAAATTAGAAAGACCAGGGAACATGTCAGGTCACAGTATACCCATAGAAAGTAAAGGTATATCACTTTTAGTGTCATTTTTATGAATTGAAGTTTATAGCAGATTTGTCTCTTTATCTAAAAGGCACATTTCCCCAGTTCAATCTCTGTATGATTATATTATATATATATATAATCATACTCTTGCTTTTGTCTTGTTTTGCAAAACACTAAAGGAGATATCTCTCGTAGGAGTAAACAGCATACAAATTGTTCCTTCAAAAATGTATTTTATATAAGCGGCAGCAATGCAGCGAAAACTCAGGGTGAAACGCCTTATGCCTTGTAGCAAGTGCTTGATCATATTTATGTCAGATGTATTTATACAAGCCACATATTGTCACAATAACAATAAAATGGTTCCGTTTTGGAGACACCAGAACCTTGTGGAAACTGAGATTAGTGTGAGAACAGTTTTGAATTGTGATTCAGGGACATAGGATGGGGCTTCTATTGTGGTTTGACCAAGCATATGTTGCTTATGTAATACATACATAAATACAATATATAAATGTGTGAAATACTGCATTTTTACATTTTGCTAACCAATAGCATACCCAGACTGGCCATCTGGCATACCTGGCAAATGTCAGGTGGGCTGCTGGCCATTGGCACCCCGTAATCGCCTGCCATATCATATGGCCTTAAAGTGCCAGGGCTGCCTCATGATCACCAGTCAGGCACTGACAAAAGTAATGCCTATAATGTAATGAACAAAAAATAAATATTACATTGTAAAACATTGTAAAAAAACATGCTAAATGTATTTCTTTAAAAATCCATTAGAGATCAGCAGAGCCAACATGAGAGGTGACATTGAGCAAGATACTATGAGGTCAATCAGTAAAGCGAAATTGAGAGGAAAATAATAACAATAAAATATTGGTATTAAAATCAGTCAGTAAATCCGAGGCTTCAACCTCCCTGTTAGTGTTGAACTATCTTCCATACGAAGATCCTACATGAAACTGACAGCCAGCTCAGTAGGGAAATTGTTAAACATGACGCCTCTAACAGCACAAATTCATAGCTTCATAGGAGAGGTCACTTAAGAAAGGAAGGTTAAGGAAGCAGGCAGCTGAAGAATTCAAGAGAAATATAAATAGAGATATCTAAAGGTACTCTTCCACTATCATGGTGCAGCTTATGGAATCCAGGCTGCACTTTGAAAAGAAAATCAGGAAGAAAGGTCAAAGGAAAGCCTGCATTTCATTTATTCAATTCTGTGACAAGACAAGTTCTCTGGAAAATAGTTGGTAACTGGAGAGGAGTTTCTTCTGAAGTTCTCTCCATTCTCCTCCTTACAATTTACTTTGAAACCAACAACAGTCATCAATTTAACAAAAGGGCACAGAGCTTTTAAAGTAAATATCTCGAAAACAATTACACTGATTGCCAAAATGCCCAAAGTATAGGCAGTTTTAATAAATTAATTTAGTTAGGCTTACCACTCTGATGAGTTGATCATTTGGTAATTTAATTTATATTTAGTGAAAGGTTGCTGTGATATGCATTACTATATTGCTGAAAATACACAAATATATCATGCAATGTAGTGAATTATGCATCTTTATTATATTAACTGCCAATCCTGCTCTCCATGGAGAATTTCTGTGTAACCATTTCTCAATGTTTTTGGAGGATCCCTAAGTCATTTAAAGGGGCCCAGCTGTAATACATTTCCTGAAGAGACTAATTGTACATAAATTGTACTTTTACATCATAAGTGAAGTGATCCAATACCAATAGGACATACTAGTATGGATTTCTGATATATAAAGTCCTGCTTTCTGATCATAGATCAGCTGTGGTGAGAAAGGAGGTGAAACAGAGTTTCTCCTTCCTCAAAAAAGATTAAAAAACCCCAAAAGAGTAAGAAAAAAATGCATAAATGTAAAATAGATAAATAATTACATAGATGCCAGGGGTGATACCATAACATCATAAGGGGTATTATTGCTTTTTGTTTTATATGGTGCCATCATATTTTTGCACTGCTGTACAAGATACAGTATAGACAGATATCAAGAGAAATCCATAAGACTACAATGGGAATCCAGTCAAAAAAATAAAAAAGTGAAAAAATGGCTTGCATGAGAGTACCAAGGGGTCTAGGAGACCCTTGTGTGCATGCTTCTTCAGGAAGTCAACTATTGTGCGGAAAGTGAGATACCAAACATGGCGTTGCAGTGTCCCTTTGAATTCTAAGTTGGTGCACTTTAAAAAGGGAAATAGCTAAAACAGCCATCCAATTCTAAATTCTTAGACATTTTCGAGTATATTTTACTAAAATTCAAGAATAAAGCAATTTTGTCATGATCTTCATATGACATAAAATGTAATCTTCCTAGCTTGAAAAGACTGTAGATTTTGGTATATGTAGCGAGTCAAAATTATACTTTGACTGAAACGTTTATGTCTTTATTAATAATCGCCAAGTTTTTGGAATGCATTGATTTACAGATGTAAAAAGATTAGTGCTATTAGGCAGAGTGCCACTTTGTATAAAATGTTTCTTACCATTCACAGGACCAGTTTCTGAAAGACTGCACAAATACATCTTTGTAGTAAAGGGATAACCAAGAACAATTTTATACATGAAAATGTATAATAATGTTCTGTTACCCCGTATCATTTTGTTTAAATAAAATAATAATCTTCATCATTAATACATTGCTGTGAACAGTTTTAAGTGTTACATTACATGAACAATGGTTCTATTTGTACCAAATTCTATGCTAAATAAAGGGGGGAAAGTCCCGTCACACAAAGCAAGGCCCAGCTGTAAATAAAAAAAGTCTTTTTGGCCAGTTTAAATGTCAATAAGATCTTTCAGCAAAAGGAAATTATCATGAAAGCGTTATTTGAATGAAGCTATTGCAGATGACATGTAGAAGGCATTCATTCATTTCTATCTGGACATAGCCCAGAACCAATGCTGTTCGTGTGAGAAGCTGTCAAAAAAAAGCATTGTTTGGAAATACAACCAAAAGGGGGTAGAACTCCAGGGGAAACCGAAGCGGAATTGTTTGGTCCGGTCATAGAATTAATCTTCAAATCACTACAGGTCTACCAAAGAACAGGGGAAAACAGTAAATATCGGGGATAAGTAACGAGAGACCAGAAATAAAGGTTCTGCCAGAGTTCGTTTGCCAAAATTATAATATTAATCTTTCTATAAATGTAGGTTTTCTAAAAATTAAAAAGTGAAAACTTTCTAAAAGTTAAAAATGAAATATTGATTTCCCAACATTTGGCTATAAATATTGACTTCACATTTTTTTTTAGTGAATTAGCATTTCTAGAAACTCCCCATGTCTCTTTTCCTAGAGTTTTCTTTTTCTCACTATATATTATATACAGTAAATATGGAAGCTGGAAGGGGCTGAGTGAGAGGGTGGTGAGGGTACTGTTTGGTGGAAGCCATTAAGTAAATAAAGGGGTGAGGCTGAATGAGTGGTATCAGGCAGAGTGTGAGCAGAACCTCCAGTCTGAGACTACCCATGACTGCTAAGGCAACTCTGCGGTGTGCTTCCTAAAATAGGGTAGTTCTATTAGTGAGGGGAAGGGAGAAACGATGGTTCTATTTCAAGCATATTCAAATCAGAACATATCAGACTCTTTAGTTTCCTAAATTAGACAGTCCAATGTACCTGATGTAGTACACCAGAAATATCTCAGTGTCACTTGCAATTTTGGACTCTGCAAGATCACCCAGTCAGCACCTTGACATCTCAATTTCTCTGTGGCATGCAAAGCTCATCGTGAACACTCAATGCTATATGAAGACGTTTACACTTAAATATAATCTTCACCTTGTGTGGGTGTTTGAAAAACATGAAAATATGTGATTGTACAGCATGACCTACAAGTTTGAATTTCTGAACCCTTGATGACCAAACAACACAAAATGAGAAATGAGCTGCCAACCTGAACATTAAAACTCTTTCGCATAAAAAGTCCAAAGCTTGAAGTATGAACACAGTGTGCTTGGGGTATAGTTAGTAAACTGTGAGCCCAAAGGTGATTTTAGGTGGCCTGAGTTAACAGACCCAGGATGACTAGACGTTCCTGGCCCCACCTTACATTTTTATACATGTGGCCACATATTGCAGGACTTGATCTGCAGCTCGAGCCAGATGTCCAGTCAGCTTCAGCTCACCTATTAGCTCACAGTTTAGTAAATGCTGCCATTCTTCACCAATATTTTAACACTGGGGCAACCAAAGCTAATGCATTAGTGCAATGCTCTAGTACAAAGAAAATGCCTTATATATGTAAGCACTGTGTTTTGCTAAACGCCTTAATGTTAGAAACTGGTTCACTTCACACCATGTTAGAATAATATTGGGTGTGGATATACTATATATACATATTAATGTGCCTTCAATTAAAAACAATTATTACATGCATTAAAGTGTTCTTCCGCATAATGTGCCTCAAGAATGTATTTGTGAAACATTAAAGCATAATTTTAAAAAATACATAATTGAACAGGCCCTAAAGCCTCTTCGTACAAAAATGTACCATCTCTACTGAAAGCAGTAAAAAAGTTAAAAAAAAATGGAATTGGAAAATGTTTTGCTGCCCACCAACCCAAAATTACTTTAAAAAAATGCTAAGTGTGTAAATACGTGTTTTGGTTTTCCCAAGAATAAAAGTTATCTGCCTGTGGTGAATTGTTCTACTTGAGGAATGTTGCTGAAGATTAATACAGTTTTTCTTATAAATGTCTCCTATCCTGCAAAAAAATCCTAAGAAATGTACAAAAAAAAAATTAAAACAAATAAATTAATATTAATTGCCCCTAAAAAAATATATAAAAGCAATTTACAAGCACAGTAGGAGAATAGGGGTACGGAATGCTCTTAGTCATCAATGGTTAAAGGAATAGAAAAGGATATAAGAAAGAAGACCTTTTTTTAATGTTTGTCTAATATATTTGTTAATGTAAATTTCAGATAATATTCATAAATAGCATGGTGATAATTTGTCAAGGATCTGAAACATACAATTTGACTTGAATTTGACCAGTGAGAAGCATTCTGCCAATTTTTCTACCCACTGCATCTTCCCTAACATTTTAGGTGTTCTAATCGGGTTGGGTGATGTGGAGTCAGGGTGCGGCAGGTCCACCTTAGCTGAATAGCCACCCCGCAAGGTTAGCATCATGAGGAGGACGGCATTGTGAAAACTTTGACTGTTGGGAGGTATGCTCAATCCTTTGTTGTTGTTCTTTATATTCTGGGAAGCCATTTGGCCCTACGCATGCTAAAATTCCCTTAATGTATTAATCTCTATCACAATGGTCACCCCTTCATGACAAGGGTATCTGACACCATAAACATAGAAACATAGAAACATAGAAAGTGACGGCAGATAAGAGCCAGAAGGCCCATCCAGTCTGCCCAACCTCTGAGTACTCTCCTTTAGTACTTGCCCTTATCCTATATCTAGCTTGGCATTATGCCTATCCCAAGCTTGCTTAAATGACTTTACTGTATTAACATCTACCACTTCCACTGGGAGGCTATTCCATGCGTCCACTACCCTTTCCGTAAAGTAATATTTTCTGATGTTACCATTAAACCTTTGCCCCTCTAGTTTATGCTTGTATCCTCTTGTTGCGGTTTTATTTCTCCTTTTAAATAAACTTTCTTCCTTTACTTTGTTGATTCCCTTTAAGTATTTAAATGTTTCTATCATATCCCCCCTGTCCCGTCTTTTTTCCAGGCTATATAGGTTAAGATCCTTTAACCTGTCCTGGTAAGGTTTATCTTGTAATACATTTTAGTAGCCCTTCTCTGCACTTTCTCCAACATTTCTACATCCTTCTGGAGATACGGTCTCCAGTACTGTACACAATACTTCAAGTGAGGTCTCACC
>VKOC01017077.1:0-34538 GCA_009364415.1 Spea multiplicata
CCCTGCGACCCCGGTAGTTCCGCCACTGACTACACTATATGACCGCAAGTATGTGGACACCTGAGCATCACACCTACAGTGGAGGAAAAAAAAAATTGTAACTTATTTGGAATGCGTTATTCTGGATGTTTTTGTTGTTATTCTGTCTCTCACTGTTCAAATAAACCTACCATTCAAATTATAGACCGATCATGTCTTTGTCAGTGGGCAAACGTACAAAATCAGCAGGGGATCAAATACCGTATTTCCCCAAGTATAAGACGCACCCCTATCTTTGGGGGCCGAAATTAAATGATATGAGTGTGATTGATGTTGGCTGCTAGCAACTGTTAGCAATCACACTCCTATCATGCTCAGGCAGCCAGTACATGCACATCAATTTCAGCCTTCCTGCTCCCCCTCCCTGTGCCCACTACACACGGATCCATGCTAACACACACACACACATACATACATACATACATACATTTACTCCCCCACCTTACCTGAACTGCAGATCTTCTGCTGCCTCTCGCTGACTTCCGTGGGGGCCACTGTTTCCCCTCTGCCTTGCTCGAGTAGAAATAGGAACTGAGCGGAGTCATGTGATGCGATGTGCATTCATGTGACTCCACTGAGTTCCTGTGCAGCCGCGGCGGATCAAGGTAAGCAGCAGGTGCCCTTTTTAGTTAAAAAAAAATCTACCACCACTGTATAAGACGCACCCAATCTTTAGACCCCAAATTTTTCTAAGTGGGGAAATACGGTAACTTTTTCCTTCTCTGTATATGAGCATGTTGGACATCCCATTCTAAAAACATTGGCATTTATATGTTGTTGGCCACCCCTTTGCGACTATAACTGCTTCAACTCTTCTGGGAAGGCTTTACAAAAGAATTTGTGCACGTTCGGACAAAATAACAATTTTGAGGTCAAGGACTGATGAGAAGGCATGACTCTGTAATGAGTGATGCTACAGAGGCAATGATACGCCCTTCAGCACACAGCGGCTCTTATTACATTTACCTGGAAAATAGCATGTGTCTATAGACTTAGCTACAGCTACATTAGACAGATTCATTTGAGGAAAAAACTGTTCTAGGTTGAAATGCAACCTATTTGGTGGGCATATTTATTTTTACTTAGTTTGCTATTCACTGAAAGGTGTATGGTTTGCATTGTTGGCCTCTTAGGCTACTCCATGCCGCTCACTGCACAGTGGGGGCATTTATGTGGTTACCTGAAAGAATATCTCCTGGTTCTTCACCGCAAAGTCATCACTAGTGTGTCTTTAGCCCAGTGAATGCCATGCACCCACCATGCTATATCTGTTTTGTCCAGGAAAAAAAAGGGATTCTGTTATGAATTGGTGGCCGACATTCTCTCAAATAAACAAAACCATTCAGGAGCCACTGCCTTATATCATACACATGTATCAAATGTAAACACCCGAAAAGTGATTGCAATCTATAGTATATTCCTTTCAAAGTGAGTGCATTCATTTTGGAAGTAACAGGAGAAATAAGTATGGATATAAAAATATAAAACACATAAACAACTTTTATTGATTCTCATGTTTATAGATGTTAAGATTGGATCTTGTAAAAAATGTGTCATCACGTTACCATTAAAAATATATTGTTGGTGTGACTGAGGTACACTTATTCAAGAGTGAAATTTCAACCGGGAAAACTTTTGATTTCAAGCAGCCAGTCAGTGGCAAGAAACGTCACAGTACATAGGAGAAGGAGGAAAGAATTTATATTAAATTACTCACAGATTAATTTAATATAAAATATTCTTTTGTACTCTATCTACTGGCCGGAACAGGCCTTAAACGCGAGTAAGTGGATAATGTGACATCCTTTGCTTGCCCACAGGTAGCTGTTACCTGTAGTTTTTATTACTTTAGATGAAATGTCGGGTGCACGCGTGTTCACACTAACATATTCATATGTAGTAATTCTAGCATGGAGTGACAAGCTGCTACTCAGTTTAATTCATATTCTAAAAATAGGAAAAATATACATGTGGGCCACTGACCCTGACACCAAAAAAAAGGCTTCTTGTCTGTTTTTCAGCAGTTAGTGTCTCTATAAAAATGAGTGATTGTATCCACGTTTGAGCGCACACTGAGATTTCCAGCCAGTGGTTTTATTTCTGAACTCACAGTGGGAGCATAATTAATAATTTGTCTAGGTATTAAAGGGTCTAACGAAAGATAGTACCGCTTGCCTGAATTGGCAGTTTAACAAAAATCTAAACATGATGGCAGGATACAGGTTGTATTTAGCAAAATAAATAGCACATTTTTACAGTATCGTTGTTATACCTCAATCTTGGAGACCATCCTAATTATTAAACAAACATTAAGTAGTAGAAGAGGAACATTTATTGGTTAAATACCAGGCTGGACGTTTCCTGTGTGAAGAAAACTGGAATCACGGTTTTACGGATTTTTCCTTACTGTACCTATCCCCAATTTCTCACTTTAGTGAGACTAAATATATGGGTTAGAAATTATGTATTGAATGCCAAATCAAAGACCTGGTCACATAGCATGTTGACAATTTCCCAGAAGAATTCAAAGCTCACCAGGGGATCCACATAGAGAGAACGTCATTACTCTTCCTTGATTCCCAAACTGAGACATTCTACCCAGATTGCGGCCATTTAAGGTGCTGATATGCTAATAAAATATGTCATGCTATCCAACTGGTATATATTTGGTAGCAGCGAACACTTTTGGAATACATTTTTGACTGTATGTGGTCTTGGCGAAAAAGCTTTAGAGCTTCATATAGGATCGACTGATTCTTCAGTTGGCCTATAATGTGGGAAAGTAGAAAAAAAACTTGGAGGTAGGTCAGGACCACTAGTAATCTGTGTAGATAAAGGGGTAGGCAAAAAAATCCAAATTACAACATTGCATTATTGGGCCATGGAGGTCAATCATATCCAAGGTTACAGACGAAAATTTCCTAGTATAGGGAGTGAATGCATTCAAAATCTGATAATTAGGGTACTTGTCTTATTGTTCCATCCAGGAGATGCAGGCTAGATAAAATACATAGGATCCATGAACCAAATAGTATGTATCATTTTAATTATCTTGCTGGAAAAGTAGGATGTATTTTTGACAAGAAAAAGGCCATGGGCATGCTTCCAACAATTAAACTGTTCATGTAACCATAAAAGTTACATAATAAATCACAGTGAAATGCATAATAAGCTTATTTCGTTTTCTGGTGGTGACACTGAACTTTTCAGTTGAGTGTCCTGAGCATCAAGTCTATACTGTAGATTAGATGACATGCAATAATATACTAGAGAGAACTGATGGTCACTCTCTCTTCTTCAAGCTGTACTCAAGAAAATGCAGTTTGGATCTTTGAACCACTAGCCACAGGTTTTAAAAATAGCCTGTATGACTTTATATCTAACATAGCGTGAGAAGGTCAAAACCACCATCAGAACGCGTGAATCTCACAAAAGATTTCTGAGATTTGACAGTATGTGCTGGCAGCCAACAGACACAGTTCAACACTGACAGGATAGCAATTTCTACAACACAATTGAGTTGGTATACTTTCAACTTATACTGGAAGTTGGTTGGTAAAAACTATACAATGAATTAATGTTTTTGGCCCTTGCTGCTTATTCTCGCTTCGGTTTCTGAAGGATTATGGTGTTTTCCTAATCCCTAAAATTGCTTCCTCTTAGTTTGATGCATACAAAGCATTTTCTCTTTATATTTTCTTATGTCTCCAGCTCCTAGGTCCATATTTAAAAGCTGGAACAATTCTGGGAAAATTCCACCGTTTGCTAAGGTGATTGAATCAGATGTAGCACTTTGTACCAGAACTGCCTTGATAAATAATTCCTTTATGTTGTACATGGATGTGATTTTAAAGTAACAAACTCCCTTTTTTCCCCTACGTTTCGCTTATATAGAAAACCCCTATGACCCAATTTAACGTATTTTAAACGCCCATCTGCCTTAGAATGACAGACAGTCTAATTTTGCATATGTCCTAAAAGACAAATTTCAGCATTCTATTGAGGCTATGTTATCGAGCAATCAGTACTTTTAAAAGCATAATGGTTAAAAAAAGCAATGAATATGTTTCTTTGATTTTGTTATTTATTGTAAACTCAGAGAAAAGCAAATATCGTCAGGATATATAGCATAACAGTGTATATTTTATTTAACATACGTATAAAAAATACACTTGTGTTCATTTTATCATAATGTGCATGTTTAAATTAGTGTGCAGAATGTGGCATTATTAGTAATGTCTATATGCATTCCTATAAACCGAAAAGTATATACCCTATCACTGCATACACAGCATTTATTTTGTGTGGAGTGATTCTAGTGTTACTGCTGTTGCCTAAGTGCAGAAGTTGTCGCCCCCTCCCTAGAACTAACACACAGACACTAACAAACACTAACACACACATAATAACGCAGACACAAACTCTATCACCTACACACAGGCTGCATACTTATAGATACTTTCTGTATCATCCAGTATGCTGGATACACACGCTGCATGCTACATAAGCATAAACGTAAGCGTAACGTGCGACAACACAAATTCAGACAAAATCCACATATATGTAATTTGCCTGCTACAATCCTGAAATTGCCAAGGCTGCCTAGTAAACCCCAGTCAAGCCGTGCCCACACACCATACGCTAACAGTCACTCTCACACACACTCCATACTAACACGCGCTGACACCCACAAGCACACTGTAACAACACACACCAGCACTCACAGGACATGTCTGAATCTAGAAACTATACCCATGAGTAGAAACTGTACGCAATGTACACATAGCTGAGAGTAATCCAAATCTATGAAATATGTGTTCAGAATAGGACACAGGTAGCCTTCTACATTCTACCTTGAGCCTCCATGTGCTTGGTAACTCCTGAACTTTGCTACCTGCCAGGTCATCAGACCCCATCTCGTATTTGGGAAAGCCAAGGTCAGTGCATCGAATGACAGCACGAATGACAGCACCAGGAAAGCTTGGCCCAATACAGTAGGTTCATAGATCAGTATAAAGTGAAACACAAGCTGGATTTGGTACACACAATAACATATTAATATAAGGATGAACACCCGGTAAGCTGACTTGATGAACAGGCAAGGAATTGTGGAGTGTGTAAGTATTTATACAAGGCCCAACATAATTATTTGGATTGAAAGCGGCATATAATCTTGATTTGTGTGCAAATCCTGGCTGCTGTTGACTCTAAAGCAAATTTACATGCTGTAAAATTTGATGCAGACTAGCAAAATGTTGAGTACAAAGCTAATTTACTTTCCATCTCATGGAAAGCCCTCTGAGCCCTATGACTACCCTCCCTAGGTTATGGACACAATTATGTAATATTATAAGTCATATTTGACTATGGAGCTATTATTATCACAGGGAATGATAAAAATACATGAACGTATAATGTTTTTCTTACAGTAGATTAAAAAAACATCAGTAAGGGATTGTATTCCTTAATTAAATTTAAAATAATCATATACGCTAAGTAAAATATATTGATTCTTCTCAGATAATTAATAACATTCTTCAACTGTGATCAGAAATACAAAACTGCAATGCTGCTAAATATGTTGATATTTTGTGAATATCTGAATTCAGTATTAGATGTCTTTCTGCACATATTGCAACTACAATTCACGTTTTTATATATGCATATGTAAATGTGCAAAAATATGGGTATAATATGCACACTACAAAAATATATTTTTAAAAAATATGTATATTTTTTTATATATGTGTGTGTTTATATAAAAATACGCATATACAGACAAATCTATGCTGTAGTATACTTTGATGGTGATTGGGACACTGGGTCTTCTGCTTTCTTCCTTGGTGGCAGCTATAAGCATTTTGATTGTAATGTAGGAAGCATTTGGTGGAAATGAAAATGAATACAAAAGAACAAATAGAAAAAAAGCTATAAAATTATAATGAGGAAGCATGCAGCCTCTCTCAGCAAGCGGCTCAACAGAGCAGAAGCAACACCCTAGTTCCGGCACTGTGACTCATTATTAGAATCCTTTGCCTAAAGGGTTGAAGCAGTGATGCAGTGGAACATCATGCTGAGAACCTGATAGCTGGATGGAGTGACTGTGAGTCTAATCAGCTGAAGGCGCGCACTTGTTTCCTGACAGGCATATGCAGAATCAAACATTAGTTTGGAAAGTGGCTGGGACAGTCAGGGTGCGGGGCACCTCCCAATATTTCCAATCACCCAAAACAGGCATGGTTAGATGAGTGGGGTATTTAACGTGAGGTTATGGCCTATCAACAGATATGCATGTAGTGGAAGAAGGTAGTGAGGAATAATGTATATTACACAATTTAATTTATACACATATTTGGCTATTTATGCATACAATGTGATACATTTTATGGCTTTTAGAATTTTAGAATTCTCTGGATACCAGAGGAGCTGTGTTACCTAAACAGGGACACGGGGAGGATCACAGCTTAAACTGCAGGTTTTATGTAACTCATCATAGAAAATTAGTGCTGGGAATACAAATAGTGACTCTTTAAGCACAAGGACCAACTAATGAATGTTCTCTCCCAGAACTTCTCCTTTAGAAAGAGAAAAACTCAACTAGGATTATCAAGGTTTTGGGTATTTGCTAATTCGTTTAGACATTTTACACTTTACATGTAATTGTCTTATAGCCAAATGCATAATCGAACACTTTTATATGTGTTGCTATATACATATCTCAATTGCCTGGAGTATTGTGTCTTTTATTACAGTTTATGGATACTTAATGTTCTTGGCAAAGTTTCCTTTCTGGATTAGATGAAACAGAGCAATCAAACCATGAACATCATAAAAAAGACAATGCATCAAAAATCCTAAAAAAATGCCTATGGTTTGCTGTGTGGCCAGACTCATACAAAAAGAATAGCCTAGTCCACAAAAATGTAAATTTCCTTTTTTTAAGGAATGTTTCATTCCTCTTGTGTTTCCACACCCAAGAGTAGGTCCTACTTCTCCATGTCGTAAAATACAGTTAGGTATGGAAATATTAAGTTTTGTTATTTTGGCTGTTTACCAAAATAAATTCAAGTTACAGTTAAATAACGGATTTGGGCTTAAAGTGGAGTCTCTCAGCTTTGATTTGTGGTGTTCACAGCTGGCTGCTGAAGTGCTCATGTGTGAATATCAACTGTCCTCTGTAGCATCACTCGACTAAAGAGTTCCAGACTGCTTCTGGATAGCAACATCAGCAATGCTGTCAGTAAATAGCTGACCAGCTGCAGCACATCCAAGATCAGTACATGCTCAATGCCAAGTGTCTGCTTGAGTGGCGTAAAGCACACAGCTTTTTTTTTCTTGATCTGGTTATCCATGCTATCGCACTGCAGTCACTCTCTGGATAGTCTGATGTATGAAATCTGGGTTTGGCGTGATGCCAAGGAGAAAGTGCTACTCTATTGGAAAGGAATATTATACTGTATAGTTTGGTGAAATAGATATATGGTCTGTGGGCTGTTTTTTAAGGGTTTGGACTAGGCCCTTAGTTCCACTGAGAGGGTAACGTTAAATGCTACAACATACAAAGAACAATTAACATTACATTCACATTTATCGCTATAAAGCGCCGGCAAGATTTCGCAGAGCTGTTACAGTCGTAGAACAATTTATAAACACATACATATACAACTGGGTGCAAAGGAAGAAGGGGCCCTGCTCTTGCGAGATTAATGAATAATAGTCGGCTGGTTGTAGGGGGAAGTGAGACAATAGGAACGGCTTGGATTGATAAGCCGCAGTTGTGAGAGGAGCGAAGGGCGGGGTAGGGGTGTATTTGGATAGGAGAAAGAAGGGGGTGCCGAGTTGTTGAGGGCTCTATAGGTCAGGGTTAGAAAATTAAATTTGATCCTGAAGGGTATGGGGAGCCAATGAAGTGATTGGCATAGGAGAGCAGAGGATGAGGAGCGGTGGCAGAGAAATATTAATCTAGCTGCAGTGTTGAGGATGGATTGAAGTGGTGAAAGGCAGGAGAGGGGGAGACCAGTTAGTAGGCAGCTGCAATAATCCAGGCGGGATATCACAAGGGAGTGGATTAGTAATTTGGTGGTATCTTGCATGAGGAAAGGGCGGATTCGGGAGATGTTTTTCAGGTGGAGGCGGCAGGATTTGGTGAGGGACTGGATGTGAGGTATCAAGGACAGAGCAGAGTCAAGGGTGACACCAAGGCAGCAAACCTGGTCTGTTGGTTGGATAGTGGAGTTGTTAACGGTAATAGAGATGTCAGGAAAAGTGGACAGAGCAGATGGTGGAATTACCATGAGTTCGGTTTTAGAGATGTTGAGCTTTAGGTAACAGGACGCCATCCATGATGCAATTCCTGAGTTAGGCGAGTTAGAAGAGAGGGGTATAGGTCAGAAGCAGAAATATAGATTAGGGTGTCATCTGCATATACGTGGTACTGGAAACCAAACGAAGAAATAAGTTGTCCAGGGGAAGAAGTGTAGATGAAGAATAGCAGAGGCCCAAGAACTGAGCCTTGAGGAACAGATAGAGGAATAGATAGCGGTAGGGGAGAGGAGCAAGTCAGAAAGGTAGGATTTAAGCTATGAAAGAGCCGTGTGCATGGAGGGTTTGAGGTGTGTTCGACTGTGGTCGACTGTGTCAAAGGCTGCTGAAAGGTCCAAGAGAATAAGCAGTGAGAATTGACCTTTTATTTTAGCTGTAAGGAGGTCATTAGTGAGTGCAGTCTCTGTTGAATGCTGTGGACGGAAACCGGATTGTAGAGGATCAAGTAGAGAGTTTGAAGAGAGAACATTTGTTAGTTAATTGTATGCTTCCAACTTTGTGGGTGAATGGCCACAAATTCCCACAGACACACTAGATACACACACATATATCACAGCTATAACATAATATTTTTTTGTGCTCCTAGGTTTGAATAGTATCATAAATCTCGAAGTGAATAAAATAGTTTTGTAAACAGGGAAGTAAAATTATAGAGTTTGGCCATTCTTGCATATATCTAGAGGTATTCAATCAGAAAATAAATCTAATTTTAAGGCATTCCATTTTGAAAGATTATAGGAATTTAGCATGTTCCATAATAAAGGAAATATTTGGATTTATTCTGCAAAAAAACTCTAGAGAAATAAAAACATATTTAATCTATAATGAGCACGTGAATGCATTTTTTTTCTTTAGAGAAGATGTATATTTGAACAGACACTTGAAAACCTATAGATACATTGTGTTTTCCACCATGTTAAGCTCAGGGGCTCAACCGTGTTCACGCAATTCTGTTGATTAGTATATCTTAAAATTGTCTATCAATGATGTATTTCGCATAAACATGCTTGTCAGAAAATATGTAACTGGAATAAATAACATTTGTACTGTTAGTAAGCATAACTTTAAGATGAATGGAAGACAGAGACATATGTCTTTTTTCAGTTATGTCACCATTTTTATTTCGCTTTATTGAATGTGAAAAAAGTAAAAAAATATACAAATGTTTTAGGTCTCATTTTATAAAACGTGTATTGTGACTTTAAACAAAGATTCAATCTGTATTTTTAATGGTTTATTCTCTCAAGGCTTTATTTTTGGGTCAGTTTTTCTTTAGAACTTTTCATCTGTATTTAAGGTATTGAAGATTAAATATTTCACTAAAGATTTCATCTATGAGCTTATTTAAAAATACGTTTCTTTTTTGTTAGCTATTAAAGTTTATATAAAATAAACAAACCAGTTAGAAAGAGGAGGTCAATTGGAGGGTTCTGGGAAATATATTAATTTGTGTATAAGGACGTTGGACTCTTATATGGTTATAAGTTATTTTTAGAAACGCCTAACATAATACACAGGCACTTTTAGTGCTCTTTTGATTAATGTCAAGATCTTATAGGTTCTAATTTCAAGGAACTTTTTACACCTCTTTAATTTAGGCCAAAGCTGTCCAAATATTGGCATGCCAGATGGATAATCCATACAAGTTAGAGTAGTAAGAGTGAAAGGTCCAACCCACATGGTCCTGAGATTTGTTTTCCAGGGTTCCAAACAAAGCCTGTGTAAAAGGGCACTGTCAAAACAAATATAATGAAGCCTCCTCTGCCGCAATCAGAGCAATGTACGAATCTGCACAGCCTCCTGGTATGCATGAATATGGACAATAGAGTAGCTGAAGATAGAAAATATCTTCTTGGCCATCTTCTTGGTCTACTCATAACAGATGAGTAGACCATGGCAATTTATGTCTTAGGTTCCAGGTTACAATCATAACTTCCAAACTGTTCCAAAAGGCTACAACCACTCATTAGAACTCTTCCTATACATGTTTCTATAGCTGCCCTGTAAAATTCACTCTAGTTTCTTCTATATGTTTTTTTTGTCTGTAGTCTTCTGACTTGATCTACCCTGAATAATTTTTACTGAATATATATAGTAATTTACTAAACATCTCTTGCAACTTCCCTTTGTTGATATCACCACTCCTTAAATAGCACCTATAATATCTCCTCTGATGCTGCTGTAGGCTTCAATTGCAAGGAAATAACTCGAAACTGTGTTATAAGACCAAAGTCATAATGTAGTAGGCCATTTCCTACTCATTAACCAAACAGAGATAAGCAGTGTTGTTTAGTAAACGTATCTGTATGTTCATTTGATGCTGAGCATTGCTGCTCCCCATGGAGAAATGCATATAATTTCAAGTACAGTACACACTAATTTGGAATATATATGACTTCATCATTTCTAATACAAAGAGTGAATTACTTTTACACAGCTTTTATCTTCAATAACATACCTTCACCAAGTCAATATAATATTCAAGTTGTAAAAAGTACAGAATCACAATAGTACAGTTAAAAAAACACCCATCTAGTTAAGTTTTAAGTTATTTATTGTTTGCTTTTCTCATTATTCCAGAATTCTACTGCCTTAAAGAAACACTTCTAATGCAAAAAAAGTTTTTTTCCTCATTGTACTTACAAATACAATCATAAAACACACTTGAATGTATGGGAAGAGGATGCCTACATTTATTCTCCTCGTGGTAGCAGTAACATCTACAGTGTTGTCTCCTAGATATAAATTAATGTCTTTGGGGTACTAGTTATCGACTTCTTTGTTTTTTTTTCCCATTTTCCTTTTGTAGGAGTGATAAAAAGATCATTCCATGCGAGGGGAAGATATGAGAAATTTAATCTAATTAGATATATTTCAGTTGTTGCTACTACTGGGCTCTCAAATGATATTATTCAAGCCCTAATGCTGAAAAAGCACACTTTGTTTATTTTTTAATTTATGAAATATGTGTTTGATGGGATGTTTGGCCAAGACATCCCATTAATGGGAACATTTTCAGTAATATGAATCCTGCAAAATATTTAGTGAAAATGGTGGGATTTGTTGAATATCATCGAAATAACAATGCATTATGTGGGGACAACTTGGTCTTTTGAGAAGAAGAATCTTTGCATTAACAAGCCACATTTGGCACAAGCTTGCCCATCATTTTTCACATCATGTTACACAAAAGCAGACACTGATTGGCCGTTGCCATACAAACAGAAAATAACTTCTTATTGGTTTGTTGTTGTGACATGATTAAAACTTCACAAGAAAAAATAAAATGACAGATCTGATAAGGTTTACTGACTTAACATGCTAGATAGCTCAATGTTTTGAGGGTCAGCACCTTTAAATTCTGTAAATAGTCTGGAATAGTCTGGAGTCTGGAGCTGAAAAACACCTCGGGAATAGCCAACAACAAATATTATCATTTATAGGGAAGACTAAACTTTATTTTTTTGCATCTGACTTCTGACCTCTCTATTATGACCTATGTTCTGACATCTCTATTCCTGCAATAAAAACTCCTACCCATCTCTTCACCACCTTGCTGTATTTTATTGTATAGTACTGTACCACACCTGGCAAGAAAACAGTGGCAATGTGAGCCCTAAGAATCAGAGCACATGACTGCTCAAAACTTATAACATAGACCCAGACCAATGCCACCATCCGACCTGACCCGCATAAGGTCACTGGACACCACTTGTGGGTAGGGTGCTGGCCACATCTTTATTGACACTTAACTTTGACATTAATTCACCAAACCAGCCATACCCATAGGATATGGGTATCCATTAAAGGCCTGCCATATGCAAAGCCATAAGCCCAACAGGTTTTCTTCCGAACACCTTGAACAAGAGTCCTACCCTACATGTACCATATGCCCCCTGAGGGACATGCCTTCCTAAACCTGTAATGTCAATCACTTCTATTGTTCTTTGATTCTGCGCTGGCCAGGGGACCCTTTCTGCAGCTGTTACAGCAACAAAAATAAACATATCCAATGCCAGAGAGGGAACCACTAAGAAATCTTAGCAGCATATTACAACATAATTAAGACAATTACACCACCCTAACCAGGCAGTGCATACAGCTAGTGTCCTAAGTGAAAAGGTAGAATATCACCTCTCGCCATAGTTTGTCCTACAAGATGCAATATTGTTGCAGTCATCCACCAATGGTAGACAAACTTTACTATACATTGGTTTATCTTTTCATTGTGGGTTTATTTAACAAAGAGTGATTTTACAGGGGCGTTACAATTATCACGTCACTGATTGTATCATACATTATGAAACGACCATTGGTTGGCTCCTTGTGATGCATCGTTACATTAATGTGATTTCTTGAAAATCTCTTTCAGTGGAATACCCCCCCATCCATAACCCGTATGCTAATTTTGCCTAAATGTATACATAAAATGCGTGCATTGCCACAGAATGTTTGTTAAATGTATTAATAGATACTACTGATAATGATGCCGGTGATTTAATTAATACGTGAATCTTATTAAACAATTTGTGTTGTTCTAAAAAACGAGTTTAAAACAATGGGAATATAATCAGGTGTTTTTCTATACCTTAATGTTATAAGATCATTAAAGTTGGGGTTTATGAAAAGCTAAAAAATGACACATTGCCTCCAACTCCAATAAACAGAAAAAAAACGTTTTAAGAAATCAATACAATGAACTGCAAACCATGCGTGTAAATGTGGAGAACTACAGTATTCTACAGTCCAATTCCATAAAACATTATGTTTCTAAATATCTTACACAGTTACATTTTTCCTAATATAGATGCTTTCAGACTATATAGTTATATGACATAATAATTGCTTGCTATTTTTTTCTGATCTGTTTTTTAACAAGATCTAAAGTGTGACCATTTTTGAACCTTTGTATTCCTGTTGTGTAGGATATAAACAATATACAGTATGTATAGCTTTTTACCAATTCTGCTAGAAGTCTTTCTCTCTCATACTCATACAGCGTTTTCATTTAAGCATCAATTGATTTATTTTACTTTGATTCTCTAAGTTTCTAGCTTTGGGGGATGCCTTCTTATTCTGAAATCATTATTTTGGAGGCCCGTGTGGCACTGAATGGGTTAAAAGGACAGCCCAAAACTGTCTGTACTGCTATTAAATGACAAAAGCTTGGGAACGCCTTGGTTCATCTCCAAACACAACGTCCTTCACAAAGCTCCGTCTTTTCTGAACTGTGAAGAAATCAAAAACCACCTTCTCTCGCTCTGCTGGAAGAGCGGCTGACCCCTGGCAGCCGCCCGTTACGACAAGAGGAGAGGGGGGGGGTTGTTCGTCTGCAAGTAACGGAGTACCAGTTCAAATCACAGTGGATGAGGCAAAGGGAAGAGACAACGCTCTGCTGAGTGACACAACGTAATAATTAGTGACAATGATTGACAGATACACTCCATCTGCCGCTCCGATGGCTGGGAGCAGTTATTCCACAACTGTCTGCGGGCACAGCCATCCCTCTTGGGAGCCAATGATGGTCTGTGATTGACAGCTGCCTCCAAGAGAGAGAGAGACAGAAAGAGGGAGTGAAAGGGAGAGAGAGAGAACGGGATGCTGTACACTTATCATCAGCCAGAGCTTCCTATTGCTCCCTAGTCGCAACACTAGCTATATACATGTATTCTGTTTCATTTATCATGTCAACTGCTGTTGGGTTTTTAAACAGATTATGAGCTTGCGCGCTCTTAACCTCTTCACTCCCAAGAATGTTGTGCCCAAATCACATTAGCCAAATAACTTCCTTGTAGAAGTAGTTGGATCTAGAATAGTAACATGTCTAATTAAATAGTAAGTGGCAGTCTTTAAGTAAAATGATGGGATTTTTGGGAAGACATGAGATACTTTGATCCATTTTGTATAACATCAGAAGCAGGGGAGGGCTTGGGACACATTTTACACTGACACACACATTAATGGTACAAACATACTTACACTAGTACATATGCTGACACACACTCATGCTAACACACACATTTAGGCATATACAGGTATGCATACACACGCATGCTAACACACAAACTTACTCACATACACTCATGCTAATATACAGACAGACATACACGCTTATGTTAATACAAACATATACACATGCATGCTAATACACATACAAACATACTCGTGCTAACACACACACACTCATGCTAACCCATGCACATTCACTGTAATGTAAATGCATTCATGCATACTCCCTCTCTAGTCACCCTCTCCTTCTGTAGACCGGTCCAAGTCAGACCAGCCCTGTTTTTTTTAGAGTTTTGGGGGGACTGCCCCCTACCCAGCTCATTTCGGATCAGGAGCTCACATAGCTAAAGCTCCCTCTGCATTACCTCTTAAATATGTAAGATATTTGGGTTGTCTTTGGCCTAATCAGTCCCAGTGTGTGAACACAACTATTAGAAATTAATAAACAAAACAGCATTTTGTAAATTCATTTAAAATATGATGACAGATACAATGCAAAAACTTCATCACATGGGCAGATCAGATAGCTAATTAGTTCTAATTTCATAACAAAAACAACAAATTAGAATATTAGAATATATATTTAGCTGCCAATTCTAATCAAATCATGTAACATGCAAACACCATGTTGAATAGCCATTGTTATTTTACGAAAACAAAAACAACATGCAAATACAATAACCATATAGACACTGGGCCAAAAAATATTAGTTTCCACTTAATTTGTTGTAAGTTGTTGGCACTATATATAAGTCAAAGATAATGATAATAATAATGATAACAATAACAACAATAATAATAATAATTTGACTTCTCGAGTTTCCTTTATATTTTGCCATTTTGCTCTTACTCAGTTACAGCAATGATGGGATTCTCAATGTGGTGAATAAGGACCTAACGCTCTAGTGGAGGAGCCTGATAATAGCCCATTAGCTCAGATTGTAAAGATTCATACAGAATATGATCAGGGAATTAATTTATAATTACACAAAACAAAGCAAGAATTCAGTGCATGCTCAGTGAATACCATTTAAAAAAAACAAGGCATAAATATTGGGGATTCTCCCCGGGGTGCCAGATGGCCAGTCCAGGCCTGGTCCTATGAGGTTTCGAAATTAACTTGCTTACTGTGTTTTTTTTATTTACTTTTTTTTAATGCCTATAAAGGTTTAGCCATTTTTCCATTTCCATTTGCAAGCAGAAAGGTCCAGTTAATATCCGATACCCATAGCAAGGAGAGGGGGTGTTTCCTGGTTGTGGGAAATTGTCAGTAGAACTTAATGGGTGTGAGGAAACATAATTAGTATTTCTCAAGATTAACAGTTTTCTGGATACTATGCTGTGTACAAAATTATTCATCTGGCCGGTGCATTTTTAAAATTCCGCACAAATTAGTCCAGCAACTCTCTGTTTCAAAGGTTAAAGATAACGCAGTGTCTGGAAAAATGGCATTAAAATTTTAGTATTCCTTTCTTAAATGTCAAAAGAAGATGAATGAAGGATGCCACTAACATCCGTCTTAAGTGGGTGTGGGGAATGCTGTCAATTTTTCAGAATTATGATCAAAAGAGCCAGTTACTGCATATAGCGAAATAGTTTAACCCATGAAAGGTCTACAACATTCAACAATCCAGGGTATGCAGTTCATCGCTACTGAGGGAGGGTGGTAACTACAGTATTTGCTTGAATTTAAGACGGGGTTTTCTTCAGAGCGAATAGAGGTCTGACTTTAAGACTAAGATCCAGATCCCCCGCAGTGATGCAGGGGACCTGGATCCTCCTTTCTGCCAGCTTGTAGACTCTCATAGAAGCCCTGGCGGAAGTGCCAGGCAGCAGCAGAGGTTGCCCTCATGAAAAAACCCTTATCTATAAGTAAATAGATTACTATTTTCTGAACTCTAGAGTGAGCAGCTCAGGAGGTTGCATTATGTGGTTGTTGTTATGGGTCCCTTCTTATTGGTTTCACTTGTGAACGTCTTACTATAGGATTTGGTGCCAAATGCCTTCCCTGCCTGTATAGTTAGTACCCTACAACCTTCTGAGAAAATGTATTATGCCCAAACTTAGATTTGTGTTTTCCAACATATCCCCCTCCCTACTTAAATATTATTTATTTGAAATATAGTATGACTGCTCTATTTAACATACATATTATTGAAGTCCTCCTATCTTGGAAATGTTCTGCAGAGTGTTATGTTTAGATAATGCGACAAACCCTGTAGCACGAGGGCCATATATGTCACAGTTAGGGGTCTTAAGCACAGTCCTCTAGGGCAATCAGAGTCAAGAACACCAGCTTGTAGCAAAACAGTGCTTTATTTTTAACTGCTCATACCCCAAAACCTAATCATAAAAAGAAAAACCTAGTTTCCAATTGGAGCCCTCTCTAACTAAACCATGCCAGGGATGGTCTTCTTCAGAGCCTCTCCTTGCCCTGGGAGCACAGGGAAACTTCCTCTTCCCCCAACAGTCTCTCTCACCTCAGGCTCCAGTAGGTTTTAATGCCCAGCACCTGTGTCTGATGCAAGCCCCATAGTAATCCTGGACCGGATCCTGCAGCCGGCATGGATTTTGAATGGAGCATTGGCCCACCCTGTTCTCCAGTTGCTCCACCCCAGGGACCCATATGTATGATCTGCATAGCACCTGTACCCTAATGCCATGCTAATTATCTCCATGGGGTTAACAGCCTCACAATAATAATATTGGCTTTTTGTTGGCGTTTAATGCCATAGACCTCCTCCCATACCAGACCACATTTACACAAGGTCACACATACACAGTCACAAAAGCACATAAACAGTTACATACAGACAATCTCATACATACACTTACATCAATACACACAGTTACATGGTCACACACACAGTCACACACAGTCACTATTTTGGGCGTGTGGAGGAAAAAATATCACCCTCAGCATACAATGGACAATGCTGTGCTTCCAGCTTTGTGAGAACAGGTTGGGGAAGGCCCTTCTCTATTCCAACATGACGGTGCCCCGGTGCACAAAGCAAGATCCATAAAGGCATTGTTGGATGGTTTTGGTGTGGTAGAACTTAACTGGCCCACACAGAGCCCTGACATCAACCCCATTGAACACCTTTGGGGTGAACAGGAACGGCGTTCCTGACCTCACAAATGCTCTACTGGATGAATGGGCAAAAATTCCCTCATTGTCTCTCCTCTTTCTCATAATGTCTTCAATTTCTGCACATCTCACCTTTCTCTTTATCTATCTCCTTTTCTTTGATCTGTACCTTTTTATCATCTCAGCTTTCACTTTACCTCACTCTTTTTTCTCTATCTGTATCCTTTTTAGTTATGTACTCTCCTTCTTCTCTTTATCTCTCCTCATCTTTATCTCTTTGCTTCTTACCCCTCCTCTTTCATCACTCTCCTTTTTCTTTGACCCCCTTTTTCATTTGCCACAATCCCTTATGCTCATTATCTCCCCTTTATCTCTCCTCCTTTACCTCATCTCTTTTCTTTCTCATTATCCCCCTTTCTCCCCACCTCTCCTCATTCTCATTACCTTCCCATTATCTCTATCTCTCCCCTAGGTGGCATGTGAGCGAGACCAATCACTGTTCCTCTACCTGGAATTTAAAGATAAATAACCCGAAACTAGTGTGTGAATTAGGGTTCCAGGTGAAGTCTGGTAATTGACAGTTGCCACAAGATGATTACATTCTTACACTGGCGTTCCAATCTGCCAGTTATTGTTTAAAAATATGTATTTTTCATTTCATGCATAGAATATAAATATAATATTCTGTATATTTATGTGTAACACCTAAATGCACATGTATTTATCTATATGTAAAAAGAGTTGGTGTGCTACATACATAGACTGTGGTGCTTGCCATAATACCTTTTCATGTGCACTTAGACCTAACACATTATTTTAACAGCTTGCAGCTATCAAAGTGTAAAATTTAGTATTTAGCTAAGATTCCAAGTCCTTTGTCATTCTCTTTCTCTTTTTTTTATTTTATTTTTTTTTAACAAAGGGCTATTTTATAGCTTGCGGAAAACCCGTGTCTCTTTCGATCAGTCAAGTTATGTTTTTATTGCACTCTCTCAACATCCGTTGCCTTAAATCTTAAAGTCCAAGAAGACACAGGGCTTTAGACAGGATGTTCCAGATGGGTTACCAAAATAGGATGTGGTACTGAGAAAATGTGGCCTCCTGAATGAGGCAAATTAGTTTTATTTGGGGAATAAAGTTCATTGGTTGTGCCTGTTAGCAGTAAAAGTCAAGTCGTGTTCATAGCTTCTGTGTCTTAACACAGCAGGAGAGGAATCGTCCTGTCTTTTCAGCTGTAACTTGGACAAGAGGCAGCATGCCTTAGAGACACTAGTGTGTGATCACAGCTATAGAGCAAACTGGATATTCTTAAAGGCTCTGCCTGTTCATCTTCTATTTTACAGATACAGAGTGACAACTCCTTATTTTGTTGATGTTGTGTCTGAACCTCATCGTAATATAGATCTCAATAAACATACAGTACAAACAACATAATTACGGTACTTCCTTCTTCCCTTAATTTAAAGATTTGATTATTATTTCAATCTATGGTCTTTTTTTATAAAGAGCTATGCAAGCACTGATGCTACTCTTTTAATAACATGTTATTTACTGTAGATTCATAAAAATAAAGCAGCTGCGGTGGTGGTCTTTCATGCTGTTATTACATACAATTTGGGTCTGAAATTTGGGTCTAGAACGTAATTGCCAATTTATATTAAATGATATTGTCAGGCTAACTCTCAACACCGTCTATAGGAATTATTTTACAATCCATGTTCTTTTGATAATTAAGCAGTTTCTTGCTGTTTATTTCAGCAACTACTTTACTATGATAGCCCAATATACAGTCATGTGAAAATAAATGATGTCATCTTTTAATTATATGGTTTTACACATCAGGACATAATAATAATCATCTCTTCCTTAGCAGGTCTGAAAATTAGGGAAATACATCCTCAAATAAACAACAAATGACATATTACACTATGTCATGATTTATTCAACAAAAATAAAGCAAAAATGGAGAAGCCATGTGTAAAAAACTAAGCTAACATTTACTGCTTCCATAGGAATTAAGATGCTAAGTAGCAGAGAGGTGCTGGTAATCCAATGCCCTTGATTAATTGATCATCAGCAAGTGTGACCACCTCTATAAAATAAGAAGAAGTTTTACCAGTTTGTTGGTCTGGAGCATTCAGGTGTGTGTTAACACAAAGCCAAGGAGGAAAGACATCAGCAATGATCCAAGAGAAGCAATTGTTGCTGCCCATCAATCTAGGAAGGGTTATAGAGCCATTTCCAAACAATGTAAAGTCCATCATTCCACATTGAGAAAGATTATTCAATAGTTGAAAACTGACCGTTGCCAATCTTACCAGTGATGGACGTCCCAGCAAATTCTCCCCATGGTCAGACTGTGCAAAGCTCAGAGAAATTTCAAAAAACCTGAGAGACTCTACAGGCCTCAGTTATCATGTTAAATGTTAAAAGTTAATTTAATAATTAGAAAAAGACTGAACAAGTATAGTTTGTTTCGAAGGGTTGCCAGGAGAAAGAACATGGCAGCATAGCATAGGTTTGCAAAGTTTCACCTGAACAAACCACAAGACTTGTGGAACAATGTCCTTTGGATAGACAAAACCATTCCCCCCACCATTTTATGTGCATTAACTGACCTACCTTTATTGAGGCATGTTGGGAAGAGAGGCTAGGGGTGTGGTTGGAGGCAGGTCTGGGACAGGACCACTGAAAAATGAAAACCTACCTTGCCACGTTGCAAGATGGTATCATATGCTAGAGCTGTGTTTGAGTAAGTTGTAGCCATAGGGAGCTGTGATTAAAGCCTGTGGTGCAAGAGCACGTACCTTAATTGGTTCTACAGCTCAGTAGGATTAGTATGGGGAGCACTTCTAATATCTACTCTCCCTAACATGGGATAGTGCAAATTGTTCAACATTTCCCATGGAAAACAAAACTCAGAGAGGTATGTGGTCAACGAAGATGCACGTCACCGTCAGCTTTATGTAATATTCAATGTTCATATTTGTTCCTGTGGGTTTTTTTAAAATAAATGTAACACAACTGCATATCCTGCTTGCAATGTTTCAGATATTTCAGATTTAGTTTGGTATACTCAATTATTTTTAGGATATCAGGGAAGTTATGATTGAGGGTTTTTATTGCAACGCCACAGCGATATTTAGCAAGAAAGGACTTTACTATGTCTAATACACATGTGTATATAATATGCAGGTGTATGTAATGCTGCACATGCCTCAGGTCTCTGTGGCAGCAGATTGTTTTCCCGTCAGGAGATCCCCTGTAATAATCTTTCTTTGATCGTTAGTAGTCTGCTGTGTGAGCTTTTTTCCCTAAATGACCATTGATTCACTAATGGATGTTGACTGGGTGACACACTTTTTTATTTCCTACTATCGTTTTTGTTCTCTTTTTCTAGCTATTACCCTTTGGCTCGGAATACTCATTTTGCTGGTTCTAAGCATATATATATGTACACCTAACCTTTACTTGATGGAGAAAGTGATAAAGTGTATTGCCCAGCTAATGTATCGCAATCAAGTCCAGGGTGCCATATTACAGGCAGATTCACTTCTGTTTTCATTTTCAAATTTTAAATCCCAACTATCTTACTTTTTCAACAATGTTTTATCAGCAGCCATCCTAACCCATACAGAAAATAATGTCCAGTTAAGTCACCATTAGAGAAGTTGTAATTGCCAAATTCTGATTTGAACATATTTATGTTACGTGCATTAAATGCATAGTTTAGATGCATAGAAGTGGTCCATTCGCATCTTCTTGTTGTGCCTCTTCCTGTTCTACTCTCTCTTATATTTTCTCCTTTTTCTCTTCTTTCCACACCAATCAGGGGGAGAGGATGCCATCAGAAACTTTGCCATTTTGTCCGAAGTTCACATAGGGTTATCTTACTGCAAAATGCAGTGATATCCTCTACCCTGACCCTCCAATTTTCACTACACCGGAAGCACCGCCATTTTGACGGAAGGTCACTAGGAGGTCATGTTTGCGGATGAGGAAGGAAGAGAGAAAAGAGAAGACAGAAGAACAAGAAGATGCGAGACATAGGAGCGGAGCTGCTAGACACGGAAGGTAGGAAGACATTCAGAGAATGTGAGAGGGTGGGAGTGAAAGAGAATTTTTGGAGATTAGTACAAATTTTGTTGCAATTGCATTTCTTATGAATTTGAATGCACAAGTCTAGTATTGTTATTTCAAGGTTTTTGTAAATCATTTGATAGCTAACTTTCAATAGTGACCAATGCATCGAATTTAAACATGGACCTACAGTGTTCTTTTTAAGGAGAGACATTTCCTGTATTTAGCCCCCACATTTTCTTTTTTCTATCCTGATATCCCACTTTTCTAGGAGTTCATAATGTTTGGCGGGTTTGAGAGCATGCATACCAAATGATGTTGTTTTAGGGGGATGTGGCTAGAGGGCAGCGCGTTACTGAGACATTTCATGCAACTGATCTATTTAGAGGCATTTAGGTGATATAGATGCCAACCAAACATTTTAGGAACACTCTAAGTAAAGTAAAAATGTGTTTTACTTCTCTCAAACCCATATACACATGCCTGCTTGGAGCTCATTGTAATCTAATTCCGGTTTTAATACCTGAACGAATATAGAGTTCACAATGAATCATCTTCTAGAGTGGGTAATTTTGTGAAGTTGGTATAATGTTTTGTTTGTAATAGAATTAAAATAATTGATGCAATTATATAATCTCTTGCTTTTGATTTGACACGAGCATGTGCTTAACCTGCTATATGGAAAAAAACCCTCATACTAAAAGAGTGTTTCCAGGCTACAAAGTGCCCAGCAGAATAAAATAAAGCGGTCAGCTGAGTGCATAGATTTTACAGAAGATTAAACACGCCAGATCCAATTAAGCTTAGGAACTCCTAATATTTAATTGTATCTTTCATGCGCAGAAATTTGTATCCTGCAGGGTGTGTAAAATTTTGATGCTAATGAGTCAAAGTAAAGATTTCTGTATTGCAGATCTTATAGGCAATAACTAGGCTTACACCATTTACTTAATGTGGCCAGGATAACCCCATGCATTGCATTACTATTAAGACCTCTTAGCCTGGCTCCTGCTGATGAAGCAGAAGCACACTGGGGAATATCATGTTTAAAATAAATATGAAAAATAGAACTTTTATAGACTCCTGGATGGAAAAAGCACATAACCTTCCAGCTGGGAAAAGACTAACTAATATCAAACTAGAGAAGGTACAGCTCTGCGGAATATGGAGCTACTGTATATAATTTAATACATATTAATAATATTGAAGATGTTTTGGTAGGATATATGTAAGTATAGGTAGGAGAGCTGATCCTAGCATAACAGGAGCACAGCTGGGGCAAAACTAAATTACGACCAAGCCCTCTTGCAAGCTGAGTTGTACTTGGCCAAAGAGGGGCTAGGGGCAGAGCTTTACTGAGACTTGTTATGAGATGTTGGGACTTATTGATTGCTGTTATAATGCATTTACGTATGCAGTTTACTATATAAACACATGCACTTCAAACATTCTGAGCTCTTAGAATGAGAAAAGAAAGCCAGAGGGATCTGATACAAAAGAGGTACTGTCACCCTTAATGAGCTTGGGATGAATTGTAAACTAGCACCCCCTCTAAAATGCATGCTGAAGAGGACACAAGTAAGGTCAGTGATGATTCACTTTAGTCCATTTCTGAAAAGCCAGGCTTAGAGCTGATCTTGCCTGTATGGGCTAAAATCCAAGTCCATGCTAAGCAAGGGCAATAAGAAGAGAGAAACAAGAACCAGGGTCAAACTGGGTAAAAACAGTACTTATACTTCTGTTTTGACAAATTGTGACAAAAACTTGGGTGTCTAGGGAATTAATCTTTCAGCATGGTGAAGGCATAGTCACCAACCTCTAACCCAGCTTGCGTTCTGACTGTCTCAAGTAGGGCTAAATAAAAAAGTGCAAAAAACATTGAACAAAATGGTTTGTTGGAACAAACAATTGTTGTGTTTATGATTGTCTGGAGAACTAGACACTGTGATATCTATAAGATAGAAAATTTGAGTTTTTGACTAACTTACATTTTCTCTTTTTTTGCCCATCTCTGCATAAACACTGGCTCACCCGCTCAATGAGCCCGCTGTGGTCATACACATTCTTGTAATCTTCAATTTTAATGGATTTTAGATATTCAGTAGGCTGGTTTCCGAATGTTTATTTACCCCTGAGAAGCAACATTCTAACCAGAGCTACTGTAATGCGGGGAAGCTAAATAAAATGATGGTAAAATCTTGATGATCAAATATGCATTAATGTCTCTTATGCAATGGGATTTTTTTCTGCTTAGTTTGCATAGTTATGTGGGATGTTATAAATAATACATTAATATTTTAGTATTTCAAATACTGCTGAGCTACACTTGCCATTTCTTTGAGACAACAAAATTCTGGGGGGACAGGAGAAACACTTGTAAAGATGTGTTGTAAGACTTGGATGAGTTGTCACCAGGGTTTAGATCAACAAGTTTTATTTTGTTGAAGGGTCTTTGGTGGCTTCTTGAAAACCTATATCTGCATACCCTCCAATAACTTTCCTTTCCCCACATCAATTAAAAGGTGGGTGTTATATGTGATCACAGGTATATGGAATTTTACAAGCAATATATACAATAATAATAATGCTTTATGAAATATCTGAGGCCCCATCATTTAATGCAAGCCCTTGTCCTTCACCCTTGTGGTCATTATATTTCATATCTTGGCAATCGGTAATTGCAGTAATTGTTTCCCCTTTTTCTAACATGGAATCTTGCTTTGGTTCCACAATGTTACCACAAGGGTTAAACCACCAAGCTGCAAATGAATAAATAGAAATAAATACAACGCCTTATTCTGCAGTAAGCAGCCTGTAATTCCACCAGAATTATCCATCTGTCAAAAGCAGGGAACATATATTTATATACACACATACCACTCCGAAATGTATCCTTGAAATTTGGATTTTACTTAATCAGCAAATTAAGTGAAATCCAATAAGTAGATGCTGATTTTGTTGCAGGTGTCTGCTCGCTATGAATCATAAATATTCTGATTCAAATAAACAGATATGGAAAACAAGATGTATATGTTCCATAGAGAGCAGCAGAGACCTTTACGTTACATATATCTGTACAGTATATAATATTATGTGTATATATATATATATATGTATGAATATATATGTATATATATATTCCGTTTGAAACATGAATTATGAGTACAATTTATATAGTATTTAGATACTGTGTAAAGGGTAGTAAATCCCTTCTGCCTATCCATTTTTTCTGCTGATTTATTGGGGAGTGGGGAGTGATCTTTTTTGTATAGGTGCTCACAGGGAGCCACTTTGACTCTTAAAACAATTGACTAATACTACATATGGTACATGCAGATGGCTGACATACAAACTTATCAACGGTTAACAGCTGCGATTTTTATTGGGTTTATGGGGCTGAGATAATTTTATTACGTTAGCTATATGCATCTAAAGTCTCACTACAATAGCTTTATAATGGGTTGTGGTCAATTCACTTTTTTTCTATAATAATTCCCATGCTTTTGACACCAATGTATTAAATCACTGTTTCGGACATGGTCTACCAACAAATGAATCGGTAGCATTTAATGACTTTATCTTTGGTTAGGAGCTTACACATCTTTTGTAATGAATATTTCCAGAAAATCAGGCATGAAGCTTTTATAACACAATTACTGTTCAAACACACAGACAACAAAAACAAAACATGAGTGTATATTCAGATTTCATTTGCATTCTAGTCTTATTTGAAAGAATAATAGGTAGATAACTGATCTTTAATAAGCAGTATATACCATAATAAGAGATAATATCACAAGCTTGCCATTCACAGGGGTGAGAATCCTGTTTATATTGGTGAAGTGGTTTTTAAAAAAAACAGATTTTAATTTTAAGAACAATAGCCTTAATAGGGATAATGAAGATGAGTCGGTTCACATTTGAAGCGGGAAGGATTACTTACAATTTAATTTAGTCTTTAGAAGCGGATACAATACACCTGCCCTCTTGTTATTTTTAAAAAGAGAGATGGTTTAGGCAAAGTCTTTTAAAGTGTAAGCGATCTAGATTTTCTTGCTTACAATAGGATGAAAGGTATTGTATCTTTAGACGAAAACACCTGTATTCTAAGATTCAGCTTGCAAACAAACCACATCAAAGGTTCATTCTTGGCCTCTTCAATGCACAGGCAAATTGCCTCATTAGGAACCCAGAAAAGTACATTGTTTAGATTAGCATGGCTTGATTAACAAGGTACAATGACTGTCTTATTTATGTCACCTTGGCGTACGACAGCACTCAAACGTGTTTTTGATCGTTTGTTGCAAGGTGCTTCCCCCTTTGAAAGGAGATACTGTGCTGTTTCACTTCTGCGCTAATTAGGTGCTTACGAATGAGCAATATCCCAGAGGTTGGACATAAAACAACATGTTGAATCTAGTTGCAGTTACCAGCAGTGTGATTATGTTGATGGAGATGCGCAGTGCAAGGCAAGGCATGCTTCATCTCAATGTTATGACCTTGTTTCTTCAAGAAAGAGAGTTTACATAAAATGTAAAACGTAAATATAAGACCAGTTATCTGCGTTCACAAAAGAAAGCACACAGGTAGGTTTAGGATCATATGCTTACATACGTGTCTCTGCTGGTAAGAATGTAAAGGTTGTATTGCATGCCTGGCCAACTCAGAAAACAGTAAGGGTTATGTTCCTCCAGAGGTAACAGAAATCTGCTGCATGAAGAAGGGATGTTGCCCCATACACTATTATTTTTTTTAGATATTTGGGTTGGTGGGCAGATGGGGTGGCCTAGTAGCATTCACCTTGGGGACCAAGATAGACCATTCATAAAGCTGTCCAATATTTGGCGTGGTGCATGATCCATGTGTAATGTAGTCCAAAACATGTGGAAAACCGAGGGAATCAATGACTTTACTGATTGCATAACAAAATCAAATTAACGTAGACCTTATGATTCAATAGCTTGTAGAACTGCTTTTAGCAGGAATAACTTGAAGTAATGGTTTTCTCTATGTACTGAACGTTGCTTCAGTTCATTGAGGTGTGCCGGCATTTGTTAATGCACAGCTGTCTTTAGGTCCCCCCACAACATTTCAATCAGGTTGAGCTCTGGACTATGACTGGGCCATTTTGCTTTAGCTGTTGGAAGATAGCCTCACATTTCACTCTATAATATTTTAGTATACAGAGGAGTTCTTGGGCGACTGAATGACTGAATGAAGGTTCCCAGGTCCTGTGGCTGTGTGCTGTGTTTGTTTTTTGCCAAATATAGCGCTGTGCATTATAGCTCAATATCTTCACTTTATCTCGTCTGTCCACAGGACATTGTTCCAGAAGTCATGTAGTTTGTTTAGATTCAACTTTGCAAACCTAAGCCATGCTACCATGTTCTTTTTGTTCATCTACTGACATCCCTTCCAAACAAATCATACTTGTTCAGTCTTTTTCTAATTGTACTGTCATGAATGCTAACTAAGGCCTGTAGAGTCTGAGATGTAACTCTTGGGTTTTTTGCGATTTCCCTGAACATTGCATGGTCTGACCATAAGAAGATTGGCTACTTTCAAAGACGTGGTCACACTTGCTGATGATCAATTAGTCAAGGGCATTTGATTAGGAGAACCGGTCTGCTACTTAGCATCATAATTTCTATGGAAGCTGTAAGGGTGTACTTAGTTTTTCACACATGGCTTCTCCATTTTGGCTTGAGGTTTGTTGAATAAATCACAAGAATGCTTTATGTCATGTGTCGTTCATCTGAGATTGTATTTACCTAATTTTTAGAGCTTCGAAGCAACAGATGATTATTATTATGTCCTGATATGTAAAATCAAAGAATTCAAACAGGGTGAAATTTCTTTTTCACTACTTTATGTAATGTTTGTCACAAAAAGTCTGGTAACTTTATCATTTATTTCCATGTTTCACATGAATTTACTGAGTTGTCCATGATCATCTGCTGTTTGTAAAGCTGGTTCTCCCATCTTTGGTGCCCTCTTAGAGATTGGATCATGGCATCAGTCACATCACATGGGATGCAGTATGCAACCTTATCACAACTTTATGTTGCTATGGCATCAAAATCTTTATGCCGATCACAAAAATGGCTTTAGTCTGACTTCCCATTCTGATGTCAGCTCAGACTAGTACTGTTGTTTAGTTTGAACAGTGAAGGTGACACTGGAATCAACACTGGTTTTAATACAGGTAAATCACAGGGAAAACTAGACCACCCATGACAAACTTTGGAGAGATCTCATTAATTGCACTAGTCACTATAAACAAGCTCTTCCTGCAGTACAAACTCAAAAGAGTTGAACCTTCATAATATATCTACAGCTGTGAAATAAACTCATTGGCTTTACTATATATTGTGAAGGTCCAACCCCTCCCTCACACGTTCCCATTCCTGGCAGCAAATTACCCTTGGGTGGGAATGTTTGCTCCCTACCCATGGGGATAAGGGGGTTAAAATACATGAAAAAACCCTGTGGGTCATAAGGTCCATTCAAGCACCCTTTGGGTTTTATGAGGTTGGCATCCAAAGCCTGCAACCTATATGGAGGATCACAACTGCAACCACAACAAAGCAGGACAGTGGTCTGGCTCAGAGACATATTGCTTGAAGACCAAGACTTTCCGATAAAAACAAGATGGTTGGTAGGTCTGACATGATCATTATTTCTGATTCATTGATTTCTCTATGAAGCCCCCTTTTGTTGCTATATCCAAATACACCCCTAACCACGCTCTTTGTTCTTCTCTTCTACCATCATTGGGTCTTCCTACTCCGGCATCCAGAATTTCACCTGTTCTATACCCTTCTCTGGAATTCCCTTTCCCGTTCTGTCAGATTTTCTCCCTAATATGCAAAGCTCTCTTAAAACTCATCTCTATTGAGAAGCATACAACCTTTCCTCGTAACACTCTAAGCCAGCCATCTGAATGACCAACAACCTTGGCAGCTCATCCTGAGTCAACCAACTCATACTTTTCCAAGCAGTCCTCTCCTACAATTCCACTTCTACCTCAATCCACTAGATTGTAAACTCGCAAGAGCAGGTCCTCTTCTCCTTTTGTACCAGTTTGTCATTGTTTGTGATTTTAAATCTATCCTACCTCTGATTGTAAAATGCTATGGAATCTGCTGGTGCTATATAAATAAATATCCATTCTGAGAATGCTTAGCTTTGGAGCTTGTCTGTAGGAATTAGTGCCAATTCAGCCAAAATAGCATTTGTAAAGGCATGGCTCATAATCCGTGTTTCAATTCATCCCAAAGGTGTTTATTGGGGTTAAGGTAAGGGCTGCACACCAAACAGAGGCACAGTCATGCTCGAACAGAGCACGGCATTCCAATAACCGGTGCCACAAAGTTGGAATCATACAACTGTCTTAAATGTATTTTATTTGTATGCTGTAGCATTAACATTACCCTTCACTGGAACTATGGGGCCCAGGGCCGGACAGGAAATTAAAACCAACCCTGGAAATATTTGAATACCAGCCCCATATTTCATGGTGCCATTTTTGGTCACACTGCACATGTCATGTTTTGGCTCCTAAATCTTTGTTTAGAATAGGGACAAACACTGCATTTTAAAGTATATGGAAAAACGAATTTGTCTTAAAAAAGATAATATGAACACGAAGTTATTTAAAACATTGCAATTAAACATGTAGCTCTCCTAAGAAAAAGTAGAGCAGTGTGAGGCTGAGGGAGGGGATTTAGATTGTGTGTGCATGTGTGTGCACGTTTAAGTGTATGGTGTTAAAATGTGCATGCATGCGTGAATGAATGTAGGTTTATATGTGTAAGTGTATGGTGTGTGTATGTATATGTAAGTGTATGGTTTTAGTGTGGATATTAGTGTGTATGTACCTCTAATTGTATGTGTATGCATGTACAGTATCTCACAAAAGTGAGCACACCCCTCACATTTTTGTAAATATTTTATTATATCTGCAGCTGAGTTTTAGGGTCTTGACAATCCTTTTTTTCAGATCCTCAGAGTTCTTTGCCATGAGATGCCATGTTGAACTTCCAGTGACCAGTATGACAGCCTGTGAGAGTGATAACACCAAATTTAGCACACCAGCTCCCCATTCACACCTGAGACCTTGTAACACTAACAAGTCACAGGACACTGGGGACGGGAAATGGCTAATTGGGCCCAATTTGGACATTTCCACCTAGGGGTGTACTCACTTTTGTTGCCAAGGTTTAGATATTAATGGCTGTGTGTTGAGTTATTTTGTGGGGACAGCAAATTTACACGGTTATACAGGCTGTACACTCACTACTTTACATTGTGGCAGAGTGTCATTTCTTCTGTGTTGTCAAAAGATATAATAAAATATTTACAAAAATGTGAGGGGTGTTCTCACTTTTGTGACATACTGTATAAGTAAAGTGTTAGCGGGTATGTGCATATGTATGTATGTTTATGGTGTGTGAGTGGTTACATATTATAGTTACATAGTTATATAGGCTGAAAAAAGACATGTGTCCATCAAGTTCAGCCTTTCCTATATCTGTTAATTTGTTGCTGTTGATCCAAAAGAAGGCAAAAAACCCTAGTTTCGCTCTTTCCAATTTTGCACTAACCAGGGAAAAAAATTCCTTCTTTACCCCAAAATGGCAGTCAGATTTCTCCTTGGATCAATAAGCTGTTTCCCCATAATTAAAAATTATATCCCGGCAGAGAATTCCACATCCTCATTGTCCTTACTGTGAAAAACTCTTTCCTCTGCTTTAGTCTAAATCTCCTTTCTTCCAGTCTAAACGCGTGACCACGTGTCCTATGCATAGTCCTGTTTATGAACAGATTTCCACACAATGGTTGTATTGGCCCCGAATATATTTTATATAATACTATCATATCCCCTCTGAGGCGCCTTTTTCTAAACTAAACAGATTTAAATTAGTTAACCTTTCTTCATAACTATAGTGCTCCATTCCTTTTATTAATTTTGTAGCCCGCCTCTGCACCCTTTCTAGTGCTATGATATCCTTCTTTAGAAAAGGTGCCCAAAATTGCACAGCATATTCAAGGTGCGGCCTTACCATTGATTTATACAGAGGCAAAATTATATCTTTATCCCGCGACTTGATGCCCCTTTTTATACACGACAATACCTTACTGGCCTTAGCAACCGCAGACTGACACTGCACATTGTTGCCTAGTTTGTTGTCTATAACAATTCCCAAATCCTTCTCATTTGTCGTTTCCCCTAATTCACTACCGTTTAGAGTGTAGGTTGCTTGTGTGTTCCGTACCCCAAAGTGCATAACTTTACATTTATCTACATTGAATTTCATCTGCCGTTTGTGTGCCCAGTCCCCCAGTCTATCTAGGTCCCTGTGCAGCACTGTAATAGTTTAGTGTCATCTGCAAAGACAGAAACATGACTTTCAACGCCTATTGCCAGGTCATTTATAAATATGTCGAATAAAATTGGTCCCAGAACAGAACCCTGAGGGACACCACTTACCACTTTTGACCAGCTTGAAAATTTACCATTTATAACAACTCTCTGTTCTCTATCTCTAAACCAATGTTCTACCCAAGAACAAGAATTTGCATTTGGTTGTATGTACGTGTGTTAGTGTAGAGCTTTCTCTTGACCATTATCTTTCTCTTGACCTAATTTATTTCAATACCCAACCACAATCATTATCCACAACCACAATATTCATACTCCCATCATCAAATTCCTCCTCGCCACCATTTCCATCGCATTATTATTACCCCATATTGTACCACAACCATCCATCTTCAACCTTCCAAACATAACTTCTCATCTTCTATAAATCTGTCTCCTTTGTACAATATTCAATAATACTTTATATTTAATCATACAATTTAACTAAAGGGGTGTACTGTAACTAGAAACCACAGGGCCCCAGTGTTACTTTTCTTCCCAAATAGTTGTGAGTTCCATGTTTACTCCAAGCAGAAATTTTGTAAACTGATTTGTAGCAAAGTTGTCATCCTGTGTGCCATATCACAAGTCACTGGACTCTTTAGTACGACCCATTCTACTGCCGAGGTTCGTCTATGGAGATGTCATGGCCATGTGCTTGATTTTCTATACTTGTTAGCAAGGGGTGTTGCTGAAAAACCTAAACTCAATAATTAGGAGGAGTGTCCACATACTTTCGGTTATATAGTGTAGTTTGATTTTGGCCATATTGTATTTTGTTAATATATGCCATTTGCATGAATACATTCATATACTTACATGCTTTCATACATCTATGTCCACAGTTTTAATAAGGATAGCTTTATGTAGCCTTAAGCAGATTCATTCATCATATACATGTTTTTTTTTCCAGAGGTGATATTACATTTAAAGACATGAATCATGTGTGATTTTGTAGGTGAATAAGAAAATAAACGGTTTTAGCCCATGAAAAACAATGATGTAGACTATTTGAAATCGATTTTTTAGAAATTCTCTAAACAGGCCAACATTTCAGTAAATACAATATTTGGATGCCGGATTGCGAGGGTAACAGAAATAATAGTAATAGTAGTAACATAATAATAATAGTAACATTAATAATAGTAATTTACACAGGGAGAAGATAAATATATATATATAGCTATATATACATATATATACATATATGCACACAGATGTGATTTAAAAGATATGTATGTAAGCACACACGCGCGCAGAAGTTGTAGAGACTAGATGGGTTCTCATATGCTGTTTCACGGTGGGGGTATCGTTAGTCATGTCTAGCTGCACATGGGGAGTAGGGCATGGCCCAAAGAAGTAAGAAACTGTCCTGAAGTTTGGGGGAAGCAGGCATTCATTCAGTAAGTCTCATTATGTACAAAGCCCTTATAAGACCAGTGGCATCCGCAATGTAAAAATGGAATGATCGCCCATTGTGGGAGAAATTGAGGATACCAACACCGAGAAATAACTTACAATTTTACCGCTATATTTTAATACTTACCAAAAGACAGGAATGAAATTACAGTTTATAGGGGGTTTTCTAAGACATTCCTCAGATAACTGTTCCAAAAGCATGGGTAACATATTGTTAGGGATGGTAAATCAAGGAATATTCAAGCAAATTATATTAGGAAAAAATAATTGAAGCTTGGTTTTAAACATAGACCCACTGAAGAACATTTGTAATCATCTTTCATATTTCAAATGGTATGTTTAAGTCCAAGTAAGTTTTGGGTGGCACAAAGTATTGTACTGATAACAATAATGATTCACACCATATTTCTAGACAATTGTACTTAATAACAATGTGTGGTAGGCAGCGCGTTATTCCCCAGCTTGCCTATTGTTCAATAAAATCAGAAAATACATTCTTTTCTGCTCACAAATTACCAGTTTAAGAAGCTGTCAAATAAAAACTACTGGTTATGTATAGAAAGGCATAGCATGAGCAATTGGCATGGAATGTGTTGGGGTCTTAATAACATGTAATGTGGTTTTGTTTGTGTTACGATAATAGAAACATCCCTGAGGTCCAAGTATATTATATAAGGTTTGATCAGCAATGATGTGGATTTAGTGGGTCGTTTATCAATCGCCTTTGGAGATTTAACAAAATGATATGAAAACAGACAATGTGGCCTCAACCATGGTTTGCAAATATGAATGGTGCTGTATTTTTCTTCCCTCATTCCATTTCTTCTTGGTTGCTCATGAAAACAACATTATAAAATATCGTTTTAGGGTAACAATACCTAAATAAGCCAGTACCCAAAAGCCTTGAAGGACAGATTCCAGAACCAAGAACTGTTTGATAGAAAGTAGACAGCTGATTCAGGGAGGGGAAACTTGTAGCTGAGACATTTTTATTTTGTGTTCTGTATGTAGAAACAATGTACCTTTTATTCTGAAAATATTATTTTAAATATGTGTCAGGGTAAGATATTATTTGGATTTTATAAAACTGTAGGGCCCTACATAAACATACCTAGGAATTCTCCAAGTTTCCAGTAGAAGCACTGCTTCCCTATGCTTCCGCTCACTTTCCCCTTTCTCCAGACAGGGGGGTGGTGTCTAGCCATGCCTACTGTTGACTGCCCACTTCTCAGCCTGCCCAGTCTCTTATGAAGCAACCTTTCCAGAAAAAGAAGAGCTTTGAGCAGCCTACTCTGGGAAGTTACCAGGTGTGTCCATAAATTATACATGTATCTGCTGATTCTTAGTTGAGGCTTGATAGAGCTGGTGACCACTTTAATCCTCTCCCCAGTTGGAGTATATATACAGCTAAGTGACCCCAAACATGTCAGTGGTAGTCAGGCCCGGACTGGGACAAAAAATAGGCCCGGGCATTTAAGCCTGAGCAGCCCATATTTATTTATTTATTTATTGTTAAAGCCCACCCTTCATGTACCATCTTTGCATTTAATCATTCACACAAATCATTAACACATTCATTAATGCAGTCTCACAAATCATTCAAGCAATTCATCCTCACATGAATTCATTAATTGTCATACGAATTCACACAATTCATCCACACATTTATTCATTCATTCTCATACGCATTCACACTACCCCCTCTCTTCATCTTATCTGCCCCTTCTCACTATGTTCCCCCTTTTCACTATGTAACCCCCACCTTAAAATAGGCCCAGTCAGGACCGGACTGACTGGTCCTATATGGCCACATTAACGCAGAGCCCCTTAAGCCCGCCGCAACTACCCCCTCCTAACTATCTACCCTCTCCCTCTTTGAAGTTCACTTACCTTTCAGGAGTCCTGCGGTGGGGGTGCAAGGCCTCTGCCTCCCAGCTCTGCCACTGTATGGAACAGTATAGAGTGATGGGAGTTATGATGTACTTTTAGAGCATAATTAGATCATGAAAAAGACATTGGAAATGGTACAGCATAACACCCATCACTCTCACACACTTACCAATCCTCACACATACTCATCCACACACATATATACCAATCCACACACATATATACCAATCCACACACATATACACCAATCCACACACGTATACA